>JAJAGP010006052.1:0-25583 GCA_025084515.1 Ancistrus triradiatus | reverse complement strand
CATCAGGTCCCTCCGTGTAGTTCTGGGATTTTTGCTCACCGTTCTCATGATCATTTGGATGAGATCTTGCGTGGGGCCCCATTTCGAGGGAAATCATCAATGGTTTTGAATGTCTTCCATTTTCTTACAATTGCTCCCACAGTTGATTTATTCACACCAACCTGCTTGCCTGTTGTAGATTCACTCTTCCCAGCATGGTACAGATCTACAATATTCTTCCTGGTGTCCTTCGACAGCTCTTTGGTCTTGGCCGTTGTTGAGATTGGAGTCTGACTGTTTGAGGCTGTGGACAGGTGTCTTTTATACAGATAACCAGGTCAAACAGGTGCCATTAATACAGGTAATGAGTGGAGGACAGAAGAGCTTCTTAAAGAAGAAGTTACAGGTCTGTGAGAGCCAGAAATCTTGCTTGTTTGTGGGTGACCAAATACTTATTTTCCACCATGATTTACAATTGAATTCTTTAAAAATCCTACAATTTGATTTTCTTAATTTTTTACTCATTTTGTCTCTCATAGTTGAAGTGTACCTATGATGAAAATTACAGACCTCTCTCATCTTTCTACGTAAGAGAACTTGCAATTAGTGGCTGACTAAATACTTTTTTGCCCCACTGTATGTGCCCTGCGATGGATTGGAGCTCTGTCTGGGATTGTTCCTACCTTGTGCCCTGTGTTGCCAGCTAGGCACCAGCTTTCCCGTGACCGTGACCAAGGATTAAACGGATAAGAAAATGAATGAATGAACGAATTAACTTTCCCATTTTGTTTATAGTTGCACCAAATTTTAGACACCACTGACATGGGAAGAGAAAGCATCTTTTGCCACACTCCATGTTGGATTTCCTTCTTCAAGGAGTTCTTCAAGGCTTATAATCATTTCCATTGCTCAGTTGACAGGTCTCTTGTTGGGGCCATGTTTTCTTTCAAGGTAGCTGAGTCCAACAACTTGTTAATATTTGTAAGCACTCATTTTTAACTGTAAACTAATTTCCATTTTTTGACTTAGCCGGTATTTGTTTTAGAAATGCAAATTACAAGGTTATTCCATAATTTTCACCTCACCATTGGCTATTCATCTGGAAAAATAGATTATTAATTAAATGTTACTAAAGTTAATGTTTGAGGTATGCTTTTAATGTTTGAGGATGCCAGAATGTTCGGCTATTAAACAAACATTGCGCTTATTTGCTACGAAGTGAAAATGTTGAATGAACGTCCTCTAATTTTGGAGATTTCCTAACTTTTGCCAGGAATAGTAAGTGCTCAATGTAAGGTTTAATATTAGATTATTTTAAAGGATGGTAATCAAACCAGCCCATATGCTTAACGTCTCGCTTTTGACCTCATAGGCTTTCAGCCACGTTATATAACTTTGTGTTACAAATTGAATAGCTTCAAATTTCCTGGAAAATGCCTCCATCAAACATTTTTTCAGTACTCAAAGCTAATCCTTCCCCTCAACCCATATGTACTAGTGTGGAGATATAGCTTAAGATGAATGTGAGAGACTGTTCTCTCTGTCCCCAGGCTGTGTGAGTGTGTGTGAAGATGGCAGTGAGAGCTCCACTAAACTGAGCAGCAGAAGGAGACAGATGGCCCCAGTGAAAGCCTCCATTGAGGGAGCCTGTCCTCAGGCCCTGGTACAGATGTTGGAGAGCCTTACCTGCTTAAGACAACCAGAAACAGGTGACATATGTCGCAGGTTCACTAAGCTTATGAAGAAACAGAGCTGGAAGTAGTCTTAGATATTTAGGACCACCTGTGTGGACCCTCCTTCATGTAATAGTCTTTTACTCCTACTCTGTTTTTCAGTGCAGACTGTGTGTATAGCTCAGGACACTTCTCATAGCATTTTGTGCAGAATTTTTTAGATCAGCAAATATCGAGTCAGGAGACTGAACACTAACTACAGGTACTCCCTGATTTACAATGGCGGTAGGTTCAGAAAAGTCCATTGAAAGTTGAATTTATCGTAAACAGAGGAGGTTAATATTTAATATACTGCACATATCATAGCATTGCCTGCCTTACACTATGACCATGACCAAGGCTTTTCCTCACTTCATTTCCCAGTGCTCATCACTTCCTGTGTCACATATGGTACTGCAATAGTGTTATAATAGTGTTTAATATCTCATGTAATTTATTTAATAATGCATTGAAAGTGAAAAAGAAAAATAATAATTGCACAACCATTGGTTTTCCCTCACTACATTTCCCAGTGCTCATCCCTTCCTGTGTCACATTTGGTAGTACAAAATCAAGAACATAAAGCGTATTGTTTAATAGTGTTTGACATCTCAAGTAATTTATTGTATTGAAAGTGAAAAAGAAAAATAATAATTGCGCAACCATTGGTTTTTCCTCATTACATTTCCCAGCATTTATCACTCATATCACATGATTTCCTAAGTCACGCACTGCCTACTTCCTCATCACAGTGCTCGATAGCATGGTACTGCGTAGCACTTGCCCGGGAAAATTCCAAAATTCAGAATATGGTTTTTGCTGAATGTGTAAGTATGTGTTTTATCAGATTCCCACCGGAAAGTTTGAATATCGTAAGTCAGGCCATTGTAAAATGGAGAATACCTGTAGTTTATCCCCCGGATTCCACCCCTTCAGTTCCTCTCTAAGGAACTCAGTGTTGGCTTAAACCCTGCTGACATTAACCAGTGTTCAGCAAGGTGACTGCTCGTCTTGAATCTTTGTTAAATCTGACCACTTTGAACCCTGTCACAAAGTAGTTTGTCCAGCCACCTGACTCCATAGCGTTGCAAGTCTAGAGTAGACTACAGCAGGTTATAATGACCCCTCCTCACCTCCCTTGGGTCTCAGTGAGATACAGAGAAACCCAAACACCCTCCTCACCTTTACTTCCCGGTACAGGTACCGAGGACTCTCACTCCCGACGAGACCACTCGTGCGTAGTTTATCATGTTCTATGTCTTCTTTGTCCCTCCTTCTTCATCTGTCTATTAATTTCTGCTTGGCTTCCCACCAAAGCCTTTGAGTGACGGCGTCACATTAGGCGTGGTGTGATGCCGTCGTGTGGCAGAGGTAGACAGAGAGGCAAGGAGATGTAGGAGCTCTTTGGCGCAGTAGGTAGAAAGTACCGTAATTATAGATCACACACACAGGGGAGGAGAAAAGAACCCCATGCATGTGGCTCACATTTAAAAAGAAAGGCACAAACATAAAAGCAAGTGTGTTTTTGCGCTGAAAGGAAAGAAAAGGAGGACATTAGGTGAGAGCAAAGCAAGGGTTGGTAATAGAGAGAGAAGAGTTTAAACTGGGCTAAATTGCTTGTTTGTGACTGATGCATAGAGGGCTTTGTGGAATCTCTGTGTGTGACAGTGTGCGTTTAGGCTCTTAGGGCTGGAGATGCTTTCTGCTTGCAGAGTGGAAATACTTAAATCAAGTGTGTTTTGAGTTTTAGAGGTAAGCTTTCCTTTTGGTAAAAACAGAAATACATATACAGAATGAAGAAAAATACTAAGACACTCAGTCGGCTTATTTCCCAGAGTTAAAAGAGAAACGTATACATTGCGTGAAGGTACTGAATTACTCTGTCACATGATTTTCTAATACAAAACGACCTTCATTTTCAAAAAGCATTGCATTCAACATACAGTGGTACCTCGGTTCTCGTCATTAATTCGTTCCAGAAGCCTTGTTGAAAAACAAAAACGTACCAAGCTAATTTTTCCCATAAGGAATAATGTAAATTAAATGAATCTGTACCAGACCCCCATAAAATCCACACTGTATAAGGCATTATTTGCATTAATGAAGTAAGTTAAATGTAAATGTGTTTGGTAGATCGGTCTATACTGTATCATAGTGTAGATATGGAAAGGATACTGTGATAAGTAATGATAAGCAAATGTTTAAAACACTTACATGAACTTACATTTGGCCAAAATCATTAACACAAAGCTTATTTTTAGTAAAGTTAAAAAATCTCATTTAGTGAGTAATGGATGGAAAGTGAAAATGACAAGCGGAACTCTTAACTCTTGGTGAACTCAGGGTTCTAGCATAGCTGCTAAAACTAACCTTTTTAGGACCCATGGAGACTACGACTACAGTATTATAGATGTACAAATAAAGAAAAATTGTGGGACTGTGGAAGCCTAGCGGTTAAGGTACTGGACTCTGGAACAGAAGGTCCAGGGTTCAAATCCCACCTCTGCCAAGCTGCCACTGTTGTTAATCCAAAATTGCTTGGATTGTAAAGTTGTATCAATTGTAAGTCGCTCTGGATAAGGGTGTCTGCTAAATGCTGTAAATGTAAATGTAAAAACATGAGAAAAAATAGCAGAGATCTTCTCTGAGGTCTCCTCCTATTGTGAATCACTGTGTACTGAATCGTAACTTGGGACTGTGGTAGCCTAGTGGATAAGGTACTGGACTATGGACCAGAAGGTCCAGGGTTCAAATCCCACGTCTGCCAAGCTTCCACAGTTGGGTCCTTGGGTCCTCCACCCACAATTGCTTGGATTGTAAGACTGTCCCGCGTCTGCTAAATGCTGGATTGCGTGGATTGTAAGGCATCTGCTAAATGCTGTAAATGTCAAATGTAACTTGTGAATCATGAATCATGAATTGAGTTTCGGCTCAAATGAGTCACGCAGCTCGACTCATACATGTTTAAGCAAGTGCTCTGAGTATCGAGGAAATGACGAATTTTCTAGTCAAAATTCGTCGACCGAATTTGACGAGTTCTGAGGTGGTCGAGGACCGAGGTACCACTGTACTTGCATTTTAACTGTTCATTTTACTCTCTGTATAATAGTTATCAGGCCAAGTCAGTGATTTAGAGTGTTACTTTTAACACAAACAAGCAGCAGTCTTGCACAAACTTGTGAAAATTGAAATTTGTATACACTCTAGTATTTTTATTGAGTACCAGCACACAGGTGCTGGCAAAACTGATTTATCAGATAGTTGCAATCACCTGTTTCTCAGCCTTTTTCTTATTGATCGGACAAAGAAACAACTGTTTGGACACTCGGGTGATGCAACACCAATTGGCCCACCACTTTGAAGACCCGTGTTTGAGTCCCAGTTTTGCCTTACAGCCAGGTCGAGCATCACACATTCACAACTGACCATGCTTGAAGGAGGGGGGGCCAGACGGTGGGATCATCTCCAATGCTGCAACAGTGGCCCCTGCACTGGACTTGCATCCCAGTCAGGGCTCCCCTCCACCTGCCACCAGTGATTTGTGGACAAGCTCCTATTCAGTCGCCCAGCTAAATGTCCCCACAATGTAAAAATGCCAGAGCTTTGTATAGCTGTGTGGACATTTGGTCCCCACAATGAAATGTATACTTGGTATATACACACACACACTCACTCACTCACTTCATGACCCTGACCAGTATTAGTGGGGTTAAAACAGGTTGTAATAGAAAAAAAAGAACTGAATGATGAAGATGCAGTGTGTGTGTGTGTGTGTGTGTGTGTGTGTACTGATCCTGAAGCCCAAGTTGTTTGCCTTTCATGTTTGTTTTTTCCACCGACTACAATACTGTAATTGTTTACAGTTATTTATAAATTAATTACTTTAATATCATGTTTTAATTAAAATATAATGCAGTATATTATTTATTTCTAAGTGTCACTCATGCAATTACTGTGTAAAATACAGCAAGGGTTAACAGTGTGGTGGACCAGGTTGGACCATTCAGTCTCCTTCTTTAGAATGTTTTGTCAATAACATGCAAATTTGGATATAATGGGTCATGTCTGAATTAGAGAGTTCTGTCAATGAACAGAATAAAGTCAGCATCACACAGTCCTCAGTGACAGGGTTAGCAACCTTGAGGGCAATGTCAAACACTGCTATTCCTTTAGTACAGCCTCTATTCATCTCATTAAATGAAGCTCAGAAAATACATAGACTAAAAAATTGTGAAAGGCTATGCTCTGCACAAATGAGTTCTGACATTGATTAAACAATGAGGTATTTCTAAGCATGTCTCCAAAACAAACTGATTAGAGTAAGACAGATTAAAAATAATAATAAATGACTAGTTATTTCATAAACATCCACGAAACATTTCAGACAAAACAATATATATATACATAAATTATTTTTATAGGCTTGCTTTTATAAGCTGTTACAAAATCGTGCAAATAAGAAACATTTTAATTATTTTCATGATTACGAAAGGACAAGTTGCAGTTCCCTGTATGGCCTGCATGGGCTATAAAACTCCCTTCCTATCTCATTTGGCACTTAAGATATTTAAGTGAATTTGAAGGTTGCTGTTTATAGTGTTGGCCATGACGAGCTCTTTTCTGCAGCTCCTGGCCTAATAGCTCTTAGCTGCTGGTCCTTAATCCATCTGTAAAAAACTCGTGCACCTGCTGCACTTTTGTGCTCCGTATTAAATGCAATTATGGTGGACCTTATAGGAGCCATTCCTCTTGTATAGCAAAGTCTCTTTTTATTCTAATCATATTTTGTAGGTATGGTTTTGTGACTATGGCAACATCGCTGTGAGTACATCAACGTATCTCAGTGGATCTCATATAAAAGAAGAGCTATAATACAACAAATTCTAATATAATACACTCACCGTTCACTTTATTGAGAACACCTATTTGTTTCTACACTCGTCGTCCATTTGATCAGTTCCACTTTGTAGTTCTACAATTACAGACTGTAGTCCATCTTTTTCTCTACATACTTTGTTAGACCCTTTACTATATTCTCTAATGGTCAGGACCCCCACAGATCAGGTACTATTTGGGTGGTGGATCATTCTCAGCTCTGCAGTGACACTGATGTGGTGATGGTGTGTTAGTGTGTGTTGTTCTGGTATGAGTGGATCAGACACAGCAGTGCTGCTGGAGTTTTTAAGCACTGTGTTCACTCACTGTGCACTCTATTAGACACATCTACCTTATTGCTCCATCTTGTAATTGTAAAGTCAGAGACAGTTGCTCTTCTGTTATGCACAGTTTGTTTTAGTCATCCACTAATCCTTCATCACCGGATGCTGCCTACAGTATGCTGTTGGCTGGACATTTTTGGTTGTTGGACTATTTTCAATCCAGCAGTGACACTGAGGTGTTTCAAAACTCCAGCAGCACTGCTGAGTCTGATCACTCTAAACAGATTAGAGTACAGTCGATATAGTAAGTGGAGGTAATAAAATGGACAATCAAGTGAAAAAGGTGTACCTAATAAAGTGATCAAGGAGACTATAATACAATGTAATATAACATAGGTGTGCTTAAGGGGTGCGGTGGTCTAAGGCGCTAGTCTAGGAAACATCCCCCAGTGCTGCAAAAGTGACCCCTACCAAGTCTTGTGATGGTCTTGCATCAAGTCCAGGGTACATTTATGCCTGCACCCTGCGTTCTACAGGAATAGTCGCTAATATAAGTCTTAAAATGATATAAGATACTCAGATGGTGCAGCAGGCTAATATACCCTAACATTACATTTACATTTACAGCATTTAGCAGGCGCCCTTATCCAGAGCGACTTACAACTGATACAACCTTACAATCAAAGCAGTTGTGGGTTAAGGGTCTTGTACAAGGACCCAACAGTGGCAGCTTGGCAGAGGTGGGATTTGAACCCTGGACATTTTGGTCCATAGTCCAGTACCTTAACCGCTAGGCTACCAAAGTCCCAAATTAGGGCCTAACATTAGAGTCGGTCATTACATTTAGGCACGTATCAAGCGGTATCTGATAGTAGGGATATTATTCCCCGGTCACGCGATGTTCTGCAGTTTTATCTATTGCATATGTATGCCTGCACCCTGTGTTTTTGGGATAGGCATCTGACTCCTCCATGACCCTGACCAGGACAAGCGATGGATAAAACTTTATCTATATTACTAATGTAATGTAATATAATATAATATAATATAATATAATATAGTTATGGGTAGGGCAGCAAGGTGGCTTAGTGGGTGGCACTGTCGCCTCACAACGATAAGGTCCTGGGTTTGATCCCAGATGGAGTGGTGTGGGTCCTTTCTGTGTAGAGTCTGCATGTCCTCCCCATGTCCGTGTGGGTTTACTCTGGTGCTCTGGTTGTCTCCCACAGTCCAAATCCATGCATTAGGTTAATTGGTTAAGCTAAATAGTGTGTGAGTGAGTGTGTGTCCCATGATGGATTGGAACTCTGTCTAGGGTTATTCCTTCCTTGCACCATATGCTGCCTGCTAGAGGATAAGAAAGTGAATGAATGAATGAATGAATGAATGAACGAATGAAGGCTACATGTATTTATGTATATGATAGCTAGACGGATAGATATATATTGGGTTAGTGGCCATTTGGTTCTATAAAATTAAAGTGACAGCTGTGATTCTGTGCTACTGTGAAGAAGGAAAATTGTCAGATTTTAATATTAAGTGTGCCTGAAATGATTGATTCTTACAGCACAATTCACCTGTGTGTGTGTGTGTGTGTGTGTGTGTGTGTGTGTGTGTGTGTGTGCGCGCGCACGCCAGATTTATATTACGTTGTGGGGATCAAATATGCCATATTTTGCTTTTGAAAAACCAAAAGAGTCAAAACACTTACTTTAGGTTACTGAGATTAGGGTTAGGGTAGGTGTCAGTGTAGCATTATTTAACTCGTTCATTCATTCATTCACTTTCTTATCCGCGTAATCCTGGACAGGGTCGCGGGAGATTCGGTGCCTAGCTGGCAGCATAGAGTGCAAGGCACGAACAACCATAGACAGGGTGCCAATCCATTGCAGAGCACACAACACACACACACACTAGGGCCACATTTAGTGTAATCAATTAACACCAAACACTCATGTCTTTGGACTATGGGAGGAAACCGGAGAACCTGGAGTAAACCCATGCAGACACTGGGAATTACACACAGAAAGCACCCAGTCTGCTCCACCTGGGATGGAACCCAGGACTATCTCGCTGTGAGAACAGTGCTACCCACCGAGCCACCAGGCTGCCCTTGTAGTATTAATTAGCTACAGTAGTCATTATGTTTATGGAAAGTCCCCAAAACATATGTTTACCAGGTTGCGTGTGTGTGAGAGTGAGAGTGAGAGAGAGAGAGAGAGAGAGAGAGAGAGAGAGAGAGAGCCATGTTTACATATCATTCATAGGTAGAAAGATGTGACATTTTTACCTTGTGAATACATTTTGTTGGACCCCATGGGGAAAACAGCTTTTTTTTTTTGCTTTTTTTTCAATTTTCTTTTGAAAATTGAAAACCCTAAAGAGTTAAAAGACCTCCATTAGGTTACTGAGGTTAAGATTAGGGTAAGAGGTAGGTGTAGGTGTATGTGTAGCATTAATTAGCTACAGTAATCATTGTCTATGGAAATTCCCCACAAGGAAAGAAAGACAAATGTGTGCGTCTGTGTGTTCATGTGTATGCATGTGTGTGTGCATGTGTGTGTATGAGTGTGTGCGCACACGTGTGTGAGTGTGCATGAGCTGGAATTGACTCATGTTGCATATATCTATATGTATAAAGATGTGGGGTCAGGAGTGGTCGATAGGCAATCTCTCAGCTGTAGCGGAAGTGATGGAACTATTTGAGGCTGGAATGGCTCTGCTCTAGTGGAAGGAAAGGCTAATCTGGTGCAGATGGGAGCAAACCCAGCAGGTGTCCGCTGGTCATGCAACCTGTTCGGACATGAGCTCAGTGAGCATGTCTGCATCACAGATCACTTGCTCCGTCCTGCTTCTCCAGAGAAGCTATTTTAGATTGAGATTGCTGTCAGCGGCTTTGCTGTATTCTTGGCTAAAGTTTACACTGTCATTTTCCTGCCTGAATAGATGTGTGTGTGTGTGTGTAAATTTCTTTGTGAGTTGCAGGTAGTCTCGGTTTATGGGCTTTTTGGTTCATTTACAACACCCCAAAAAATTGCTCCACCCCTGGCTATAATATTCTATGGCTATTGAAATTCGGACTGTTAAAATCTACTGTGTGTTAAATAGAATCCAATCTTTGATTAGAACGTTTAATATTAAAAAACAGTCAAAAACAGTTCGATAAGTCAAAAACAAGCCAGTCCCTGAGGACTCTCAACCTGCCTAATTAAGCAGTAATTAGCTATCTGATCTGATCTCTCAATAAAGCTTATCTCATTCTTTTGAAGCAGGCTCCCTGGCACATTTCAGATTGGTTGCTGATACTCTCATTGTCTTTCCTTCCCTAATTGAATTTAATTGCTCCATTTAAAAATTGTTTCACTTGAAATGTTGTGCTAGATGTTTAGCTAGTTTAAAGAGCCTTGGCTTTGTTAATTAATCTAATGAATACTAATAGTGCAGGAAATACCTACATTTACATTGCTACATTTACATCTGCTAAATGCTGTAAATGAAATATCTACATGGCCGTGTTTTTTCTTTTTCTTTCTTTTTTCTTTGAAACGCTAAATTAGACCTTCCAGTGTTATTTACATTCAGTACAAACCACAGTGGCAAGTAAAAGTGGCATCAAGGAACTCATCCTCCTCTTGACACTATAGCTGGTACTATATTAGAATTGAAATACTCTGCTTGTAATGTAATCCTTCTTTAACTCCATATACATTAAAGTCAAATAGTATACAGGTATGCATCGTTTAACGTCTGAACAATCAACGTTCGTTTGCTTTAATGGCTTTAAGGTCTTACAAAATTAAAATAAATTATAGTAGGAAATAAAAATCTGTCTTTTAACTCAAGTCAATATAAGCCAATCAATGCTGTGGATCCACGAGCAGAGGTGGGAGTTAAAGAGCAGAAGTCTGTCATTCACTTGAATGCTCACTATCTTACCAGTCGAGATTGTTAGCTCACGTTTGGACTGTTGAGACTGTTGAGTCAATTGATGTGTTTAGAGACTTTTTTGTGTTTCTCGTGTTTGTGTGGATGATGTGTATGTTCCTGTCCTGTTGTAAGTAGTACTCCTTTATTTGTCCCCCCATTACCTGTATATTCTATCTAACCTATAACTATATAAAGTAAACTGGTTCACACTGATTTGATGAGTCTCTGTTTAATCTGGCTAATCTGTTGTCCAGTGTTGTCCATAATACTGTTTATCAATGCATTTTGTCTTCGGTCAAACAAAAGTATCAGTCGTTTCAATCACTTATCAATCACTTGTGATTTCAGAGGTATCTCTGAGGCATTTACGTATCGTTTGCATGCAGTTTTCTTGTGAATTTTTTCTTGTGAATAAATACGACCTAAAACATCATCAGATTTTCAAACACGTCCTAAAAGTAGATAAAGAGAACCCAGTAAAACGAACAAGACAAAAATATTATACTTGGTCATTTCTAGTAGAAAATTATCTTATATTACATAAAAGTATGTGAACTATGATTAGCGGTTAATTTAAAGGTGAAATCAGAGTCAGGTGTTTCAATCAATAGGATGACAATCAGGTGTGAGTGGGCATTTAAAGAACAGGGATCGATCAAAGTCTGCTCTTCACAACACGTTTGTGGAAGTATATTATGGCACGAACAAAGGAGCTGTTCGAGGACCTCAGAAAAAGAGTTGTTGATGCTCATAAGGCTGGAAAAGATTACAAAACCATCTCTAAAGAGTTTGGACCACCACCAATACACCATCAGGGAGTACAAATTGAGGAGATTCAAGACCATTGTTACTGGGGTGATGAACTTATTCCAGATCACTCTAAGAGTAAGGTGTTCAATAGACTGTGCATTGTAGAAAAAACATTTCTCTCCAAAAACAATGTTGCTGCTCATCATGTGGCATAGGGACATGATATTTTACATTTTTTGTGGGTGGGTGAGAAATAAATCAAGCTTTTTTGGTTTAATGAGAAGTGTTTTGTCTAGAGAAAGAAAGACACTACATTCCAGCATAAGTACCTTATCCCATCTGTGAAACTTGGTGGTGTTAGTATCATGGTTTGAGCCTGTTTTACTGTGTCTGGGCCAGAATGAGTGGCCATCATTGTTGGAATAATTGATTATGAATTGCACTAGCAAATTCTAAAGGAAAATGTCAGAACATCTGTTTGTCAACTGAATCTCAAGAGAAGGTGGGTCATGCAGCAAGACAATGATCCTAAGCACACAAGCTGTTCTGCCAAAAACTGGTTATGAATGTGGAAGAAGTACAGTCCATGTTAGGAAACCCACCAACATATCACAGTAGAAGGTGTTCTGAACAGGGGAATGTAGTAAAAATCTATATGGACTAAAAGTCGATATGCAGGACTGATAATCAGTAACAGAAAATGTTTAGTTGCAGTTATCACTTCACAAAGGGGTCACACCAGATACTGAAAGCAAAGTTTTACATACTTGGCCACTCACTGATGTTTAATATTGAATTATTTTGCTCAATAAATAAATGAGCAAGTATAATATTTTTATCTCATTTGTTCAGTTGGGGACTTTTTATCTCCTTTTAGGACTTGTGTAAATATCTAATGATAATGATTTAGGTCGTAGTTATACAGACGTATAGAAAAGTCTAAAGTGATGACAGGTATAAATACCAACTTTAAGTAAACAGTAATCAGGGTAGATTAATCGAGGTCAGCGAGCAAGAGCAGGGTGAGGAAAGGCAATGGGCAGTGCAGACAATGCAGGCACAAGTACCACAGGTGAGGCAGTAATCAAGGTCCAAATGGGAAAATTAAAGTCGATGTCACAGAAACCAGCCTAGACGGGGGTTTGTGACATGCTCAAACTCAGGCAGGAATGTTGAGCTTTCACAGAGCGTAAATATGAAGATGCAACTTAAATAGAGAGTGTAATGAGTGGTAATGAGAAACGGGATTTAGAAAACTGGTGAATGGTGGCATGAGAGAGAAGGAGGAGGCATGTGGGAGTTGTAGTCCAGTCCGCCATAGGTTTTACACTACATTAAAAGACCAAATTAAATTGTGTTCTGTACATTAAATAAGTTGTCAGAATGTTGTCAGGAAATGGTGCCTGCACGAATGTACAGTCACAACCATAGAGTTTGATGGGTCAGAAACAGTTACATGGGCTTGTTTTTAAGGGGTTGGTCTGGACCACTTGGTTCCAGTGGAAATACATCTTAATTCTGGCACATACTTAAGCAATAGAACATGTGAGGGAGTGTGTTATCACAAATAACTTCATGGCTGTGACTTTGAGCTGACGGCTAGTACCATAGATCATCACAGCCGTGGTGTTATTCGGAATAACACATGACCTAGAGTGTTTTATTGCTTTTACAAAATAAAGAAACTAAATACTGAATATGCTTTCATACTGGCAATATATTCCACCAAAAAGTAAGTCTACAACAAACGAGTTGTTGCTATGTTGTCTCTCCCTTCGTGTCTCAGTGTTTTATTGGAAGTAAGATAAGATAAGATAAGACAAGATAAAAGAGCTAACCCATGTCAGAGTGATATGTGCTTTAGAGCCACATTACAATTACAATCTGCTGGGATTAGTATATATAGAGTGGGCCAAATAAGTATTTAGTCAGCCACTGATTGTGCAAGTTCTCCTACTTAGAAAGATGAGAGAGGTCTGCAATTTTCATCATAGGTACACTTGAGAGACAAAATAAGAAAAAAAAATTAGGAATCACACTGTAGATTTATAAAGAATTTAATTGGAAATCATGGTGGAAAATAAGTATTTGGTCACCCACAAACAAGCAAGATTTCTGGTTCTCACAGACCTGTAACTTCTTCTTTAAGAAGCTCTTCTGTCCTTCACCCATTACCTGTATTAATGGCACCTGTTTGACCTCGTTATCTGTATAAAAGACACCTGTCCACAGCCTCAAACAGTTAAACTACAAACTCAACCATGGCCAAGACCAAAGAGCTGTCGGAGGACACCAGGAAAAAAACTGTAGACCTGCACCAGGCTGGGAAGAGTGAATCTACAATAGGCAAGCTTTAGCTGCATAAACACTCATTTGACCGGCGCCCCACACACACTGACTATAGACTACAGTGTCAATTGCCACAAAAGTTCACCAAATGCAGTTGTTGATTTAAAAGAAAGTGTTATCATGAGTTCCAGCCACACATCCAGCCACACATAGTTTCATAGCTATGTTGCAATATATAATTAACTTATTTTCAACATGTTTGTATTACTAATTACATATTATTTAACGTGGACCAGCTGCTACTGATGTCCACACTTGCACCACGTCTGCCTCCCTGCCCCTGTTGTATGTAAATTGTGACAAGGTAATTTTTCCCTATACCATTAGTTTATCAATAAATACCATTACTGTGGCACTGAATTATTGAAATATGACAATCTGTGTTATTAAGCTCATGAATGTATTTCCCCCCTGGGTTGTGGTGTCTCGACAAACTAAGCCTTGTTCTGTGAGATTGTTCCTGCAATATATTGTAAATACACACTCTGCTATGTGCTGCAATAGTGTCTATTCTAGTTATTTTACACTTTAAAGGGACTAACATTATTCCACAGTGTGGGCAGAACACGAGATAAAGCATACTAGAGCTGACACAGGGATGGACTTACACAGAGCACAGCTTCTCGGTTCCTACCGATCTCGGCTCTGTGTAGCTCTCAGGTTGCCTGAAACGCCTGCAGCTATAAGAGCTACCTGTCAGAGTGAGTGAGAAGAGTGCCTTTGAAAGTGGAATTAATGATGCTTGACTTACACCCATTATATCTCATTAACAACAATACACAGCTTCTGCAACATCACCTGTGAATGCTTCAGACAATGCTAAATAATTAGGGGCTATTTGGAGGACCAAAGATTGTGGCAACCTTGCGGCACGTGTATAGCCCATCAATCTTTGTTTCCTTAGAAAATTGATCCTAATATCTTATCCTGCCCCTCTTAGTAAATGTCTCTTTCTTTTGAAAACACCTCTTGATGGGTGCAAAACATTTGAATTGTCAACAGAAAAACTATTTTTTGACGCTATGAAACACTCAGCTATATTTGAGGACTTTTGTGTGCTGGCATTTGAATAGTTTACAGCGTTTGCTCTTCACTTCTTCCTTTAAATCTCCGCCTCAATACTTTATCTGTTCTCTCAGCTTTTTGTGTATCCCTACTACGAACACCTTCTATTGATTAGCTCTATTTTTATGTGTAAAGTGGACCTTGGGTTGTGTGAAAGGTGCTAAGTCAAGTCAAGTCAGATTTATTTCTATAGTGCTTTTCACAATGAAGCATTGTCTCAAAGCAGCTTTACAATTTTAGATTGTCGTCTTATATCTCGGGCCAATCCCAAACTGACCAAGCCTAGGGCGACAGTGGCAAGGAAAACTCCCTAAAAGTTTGTTAGGAAGAAACCTTGGGAGGACCAAGACTCAAAATCCTCCTTTAGCAGCTTAGATTTCTTATGTAACAAATACACTAAATTACCTCAATAATACATTTATAATTATAGTTGAAATACTAAGTATTTAACTAAATAGAATAATTAAATATAGTCATATAGGCCAAAGTAAATCAGATAAAATGCAGTATTATAGGGGTGACTCGGTGGGTAGCATTGTCACCTCACAGTGAGAAGGTCCTGGGTTTGATCATATACAGCTAAATATATTACAGTATGATAATGCTGGACCTGAAAAGCACTGTCCTCCTACATGGTTCAAAAATGAAGTCTACTAAGACAATAATTTAAAAAATTCCACTTCAATACACATATCAGTATTTATTAAGACTGTTAACATTAATGGATTAAAAAAAATAATCACTGTTAATTTTTGTTATAGGCTAAATCTGAAAAGTGAATCTGAAAATTACATTCTACTACTACATCCTATATATAGCACTATTAGGCTTTACAGAATTTCTGAGGGTACTAAGCAATTTCCAACACTATACAATTTTTTTAAATACTGTATGAAAACAGATTTCAGTTTTCAGTGAAACTGTGCGGTTTGGACATATGCATCTTTACTGTTAAATACAAGCAGGCAAAAATGTGCTTAATCACAATTAACACAAATCAGGTTTTTAACACCATTAGATACTTTTATTGTTTGACAGCAAATTTTCATATTCATATAGCGCTTTTTCCAACTATCTTGGCCCACAGCCCCAACTGATCACCTTGGGTAGCCTTGAGGATATATATATTTATATATATTTAGATATATATATTTATCTCTCTCTATTTTCTATATTTATCGTTTCTGCATATGAACAGACGACAGACAGAGATAGAGATAGCGGTATATAGAGAGAGATAGAGAGAGAACACATAGAGTTATGCAGAGCGGACATAAAGACAGACATATAGTAGATAGAGAGATAATATAGAGAGATATATATATATATTATAACACCATTAGTATGTAGTGCATATATACAGAGAGAGATATATATATGATATATATAGTTAATATGAATAAATAATAATGTGTTATATTAGACATATATATATATAGATAGTAATAATATATCTATATATAACACATTAGTATTTATTCTATATATATGATCTATATATATATATAGAATATATATAATAATATTATATATACCACACACAGACACACGCCATATATATATATATAGTATATAGGAATAAATTACTAATGTGTTATATATAGTATATATATATATTATATATATATAAACACATAGTATTTATCATATAGTACATTATATATATATATATATATATATGCGTGTGTATGTGTGTGTGTATATATATATATATATGTATGTTAATAGATATTAAATATTAACACATTACTATTTATTCATATATACATATGTATTAGTATGTGTGTGTTTTATAGTATATATGTTAAATATATACCCTTGAGGAGGGGTGCTTAAGGTTGGGTTCTTTGAGTCTGGTTCTCCCAAGGTTTCTTCCTAATAGTTTAAATACACAGCAGCTAAATACTACATATACTAGTCTTATTCCTTTTTATCCTAGAGGCATTGTGCATAAATAAGGAAATGTCTTGGAATTATAGCATACTAAAATGGTGAAAAGTATGTAGACACCGCCACCGACTAATGTCATGATTATTCAGAAGAACCCCACGTGTAAACAGGGCTCTGAAAACATTGGCTCAGTAAAATCCAATTGTACTGAAGAGCTCAGTAAATCCGTAACAGAGCTGTAGGGTGCTAACTTCCAACTGAGTTTGTCAAATCTCTGCCCTGGTAGAGCTGGTCAAGTGCTCTTATTGTGAAGTAGAAATGTCTAGAAGTAATAACAGCTCAGTGACATCCTGGTATCCCTCACAAGCTCAAACTACAGGGTCACAAATTGCTTAAACAATTAACATGTAAAAAGTGACATTATAGAAAACTGTATGTTTTCAAATTGTGGCAGTCCCTCCATGCGCAAAGCAAGAACCATAAAGAAAATTTCTGCCCAATTTAGTGCAGGACAATTGATCTCAACTCTATTAAACACACATTTTGCATCTCCCATCTTCTGTCATTGCCATTTTTACCACAAGGGACAAGTTAAAGCAAAACAAACTGTATATTTACTCTTCCCTAATAGGGTAGTATATCACAGGGGAAACGCTGGATGCCAGAAATCGAATAAAGTCAACAAACCATATGGACACCTAAAGAGCATACTCTTTCTCTCCTTTGCTCTCCTCTGCTTCTTCTCCCTCCGGGACATTCAATTCTAGCTGACCCTCATGTGCCACAGTGCTGGTTTGTTGACCTCATCACTGTGCACCAGATTCCACCAAGGAGAGAGAACAATCCTGGTGGGCAATCAGTCCCTGAATGATAGTGTTGCCTGCTGTAACCTAAGCCCCCAGACAGGACTGTGCATTTGTGAGAAGGAGATGGCTTCTTGACATAGGGTTAAGACATTAGTCACACTGTCTGCTCTTATGGAACAGAACTGAGGTCAGGGGACACTCAAAACTCAATATGGATAAAAGACAAAAAGAGCTGAATGCACTACAGAATACACTATAGTGGGAGATTATGCAGTTTAGATATTTTAGTCTTTCATTTAACTGAGACATCATTGTGTGAGAGAGCTATAACTAACACAGATTCTGACATGCTGGAATCATAAGAAGTGACAGCGATTGGATTCCACTACCATGGTGGATTTCCCACGACTGTGTTCAAGCTCCTATCCAGCAAGGGCAAGATATGGGTGAGACATAATCAAGGTCACAGATCTTTTCCTCTGGGCTGTGTGTGCCGTGGTAGACAGAGTCCTTGTGTTCCCCAGTTCTGCAGGGCACAGGTAGATCTTATCAGGCCATGGAGAGCCCTCATTCCCAACCATCAGATTACTCACCTGCTCACCCACTGGGTCCCACTTGGGGAAGTCCTTTTGTGATGATCTCAGATCAGTGGCACCGTCTCGTTCGTGATTTGAAGATTATGGTTAAGGATAGGTGTAGCTACTCCTATGTGAATGTTAAACTCGTGAAAGTGAACAAGAAAGTGAAAAAGATCTTTTCTCTCATATTTCTTTCTTGGTTTTATGTTTTCTCTAAAAACACATTGCTCCATTTTTCATGTCAAGTACAAGTATACTGTTTTTCCAAATTTGATATGGCTGCATGACTTGAGGTACAGCTGTAGCAATACGTTTTTATTCAAAATGTAGAAACAAATAACTTCACCCTTCTCTAGTGGTTCATAGATTTAATCATTAGCGCAACAATGGTACATTTAAATTGGCATCTGGTTTAAACATAGCTCACAGATTTACTCTAAGGAACACATTACTGTCCATTACTGATATAAATGTTGCCATGGGGCATAAAGCATCTCAGCACTTACTGTAATTTCAGCAGAATCCTTAAATATTAATATTCAACAAGATTGCTTTAAGCTACTAGTAAATTGCTCCATTTTACCTCTCTGCTGTTATATCACTACCCCAGTTCGAGCATTTTAAGTTGTGCTGAAGAAGCACACAACTCTTTCTAAAAACAATTTATATTTTGTCTAGCTCTTCTAGTCATAGCATCAACAGCCTATCTCTCTGCTTCACCAATAATGATGTTCTTATCAATCATAGAGAAGCTGTCAGGTCTCCTGTTCTCTATATCCCTCCTGCAGAGCAGGCACTCTGATTCCCACCCCAAATCCAGTCTAAACACTTACCCAAACCCCTCTTATGTGGACTGGAGTGTGAGTCTAGTGTCAACTATTGACTACACTCTGAATGGAAGCAAGTCTATGTCAGGGAAAGAGCAAGTGAGGGGGATAAAGAGGTCTCTAACCTCTTGCCAGCTGCTTGGCTCTTCAATGGCTTTGGCCTCCACCACACCCTGGGGTGGCAATAATGCAGCACCAGCTTATCCCAATCAATATGCTCATTTCACTTGTTGGGTGTTTGCTGAGTCTCCAGAGTCCTGTAGTTTTTGTTTCTGCAGGTCTATTGCAATATTTGATTTCTTTATGATGTTGAAAAACTACCACTTTTGTATCTGATGACCTTGGATTGTCCTTTTTTAAAAGCTACAAATGGCTATTTCTTACAATTGAGACTTGTGCATGTTGTAACTTTTTTCCTAATAATGAAACTATTGCATTTGATTCTGTTGGAAATGGACAATCCTCCTGAATTTGCTAAAACTGGAAATGCGCATGGCAGTTTTCCTAAAATCTTTATTTGTGTGTACTGTATATTCTACTATATATCTAGCAAAAGTACAGTCAGTTTTCATATTATAGGTAATACTATTTTGAAATGTTTTTCTCTCCCAAATCTGTATTAAATATTTAATTAGTGACAATTTTAGCATAACCCGGAAAGCTAGCCAGTATCTGGCTAGCATTCAAATATTTAAAAATGCAGTGAAAACAATGTTACATACTGATTACCTTAAAACAATGGGCTCTAAATACATTAAATCTAATATATTTACATATAATATAGCTCAATTAATGTATTTGGGTTTGAACACATCATAGCATAATACTTGTTGAATAATTTGGTTGCCTTTTCATATGTTTTTTCTTTTATTTGACTGTGGCTCTGCAGTTTGAACTAACCCAGTTCCATATATAGACTTTGTGCCCTCATTTGTATGCATACTGGTGAGTATGCTTTGTGCGCATTTGAGCATATGTTATGTTTGCTTGTGTTGTGTAAGCGCTTGATCAGATGTGTATAAAAAGGCCTCACCAAGTGGAAAACCATGGTCAATAAAGTGCTCTTCACACAAAAGCAGGCCAAATGCAAGCTTAAAAGTACCTTAGCGAGCTGTGTGGGTCCCATCTGACATCAGTGTATTCCCAGTGCTTCTGTATCCCCTCCGCTCCTCTTTCCCCCCGTCTGAATAAAACAATCAGAACAAGTGGAAAATTAATGTGTGACATCAATAGCTACAAGCTCTTGACTATTCAGGCATTTCCAGATGGGACTCAGACAATGTGGGAGTGACGGTCTGTAAAAGTCACATGTTTAAAATGATTAATAATGAATAAATTACGGAAAGAAAGTGAATACTTGCAGTTTCAGATAGACAATTGTAAGCCAATTACTGCTTACAAAAGAGATGTAATATAGAAAGACATAATGATGCCACTAAAACACTTTATGTAGCAAATGGACTGACTTCTTTAGAAAATTGTTTCAAGGACATACAGGCTTCCATTAGCGAAGAGGGATAGATAAACTAAGGATGTTAAGAGGCCGAAAAGAATTGGTTGCACATAAAGACAAATACAAGGAAAATACATTTTAACCATTGAAAGGGATTGAAATGAAACTGCAGTTTAAGGCAGGTAAATATTTTAATTTGTTATGTAAATAACTCATTAAAACAAGGGGCTATTCACACATATTTACATACATTAAGAAATAACTGGCAAAATAATTAAAAAAAACATTAGTGTGGGTTGCTTGTAGATGATTCAACTTATATTTTAGGATATACAGCCAATTTGGTAAAAATGTACTTAATAGTTTTACACGTAATGTAGTACTTGAAACATCTCAGTAAGTTGAGGGTTTGCTTAGAGATGTAATTAGTCGTCTTAAAACAGGACTTTAAGATATTTTTGAAAATTCTTAACTGTGGCCTTTAAGAGATGCACGCGTTTTAGTAAAGATGCTCCTATTAACAAAGGCACATTTACAAGTTTTGTTTTTTTATTCTCTATGCAAAATACCATTCCATCTTCAGCATGCATTTTGTACCAGATGGAGCAAGAAAAAGAGGTGGTGAGAAAGCAGAGGGAGGAGATGGTTGGGGGTATAAGGGCAGCCACAAGCTGAGGTTCTCCATGTCCCAGCCCCAAAAAAAGGAAATATGGGGGAAACATGTGTAATTTTCACCACAGGGTTCTGGGTAATTGAGTCATTTTAAATACAGATACATAGTTGAATAAAAGCAAAGAGCGAAGGTAATAAGATGGAAGAATACTCTCAAGAGATCAAATTGAGGATTTCTTCCAAGAAACGCAACTGTTTTCTTTCTTTTCATCTCAGAGCTTTTACGTGTTATCATTTCAGCCAGATACCTATCTTAAGTAATTTTGTTTTCATTTAGCTCCCTTAGTAATGCTGTCCTTTTGTCAAAAAATGAAAGTGATTTGTCTCCTGTTGCCAGTTCTATTTTGCGGGCCAAATTTTAGCTACTGAGTGCTGTTGTTATTGTTCTGCCAATATTCTTTGTACCAACTGAAAATCGATGAGTTATATAAATATATAAAACAGTGTATTCTTGGAAAATGTGTTCCTTTTGTAAAAATGTTCTAGATGTGATTCCCAGCACAATTAAAATGAATTGAGGGAGTTGACTGTTGTCACTTTTTGTAAATGTTCATTTTGTAAACTTCATTTTAAAAATGTATTGGCCAATCATCTACTAAGGCCTTTCTAAATGTAGACGTGATTATGCATGTTGATGTGATTTTACCACAGCTTACAACCCATGAACTTCCCTTTTATTGTTTTGAGTATCATTATGCCATATATTATAATGATATTCCTCACATTCTCTACTAAGCCCTCACATGCATGGTCTCTTACACACATACACACTACTGCAGTACACATTTCTTATCTGCCTTATCTCTTCCATTAGTGACATCTGGACCTGCAGTCCAGGTGTCTGACCAGGGCAGGTAGAAGGTCAGCCGTGTCAGGGAAGTCGCACCATGGGTCAGTGCAGGAGTTCGGTGAGAGCAATTGTTCCTGTTCTGGGGTTGGGTTTCTGACCACTAGGGTACTGCTCAAGCTTCTCTGAGGGTCTCCGGGCAAGTAGACTTAAAGGGGCACTGTGATAGTATAAATGTTAGTATTAAATTAGAATTATTGATTTTAGTGATTTTTATTTTATTGAATGTTTTTTGGAACTTTGGAAAAATACAATCAATATGAAACTAAATGTGTTTTTGTTTGTTTGTTTGTGTTTTTCAAAGCACATTCAAATCATTCTCAGAGGATGTGTAATCTTTGCATAGTAATTCATTTTTAATTTATTGGAAGAAAATACTTCACCACCACACCCCCACACTTTCAATTGTAACTTTCTGTTAAATGTGTTTACACATAGTCCAGTATTTATAAAAGGATTACAAACATTACCCCATTGATATCCCATTGGTCACAGGCTAACCTGTTCACATGTTTTCATTTCCTGTGAGAATGATATGAATCAATGAAGTACCATTATTCAATTATTTATAATAAGACATATTATTTAAAAGTTATTTGTACCAGGGGGATTTCTAGACTACTTGTCGTAATGGGGGACACAGAATTTAGAGGTGCATAGCTGTACCCCTCTGCTTGCCAATCAGTCTTACGGGCACAACTGTGCATTAAAAAACAAGCCTGTTAAACAAGAAATAGATTAAGTGAATTAGAAGTAGATGATACTCTATCATGGATGAGAAATGAAGAACAAATGAACAGTAAAGTATTTATTTGTTGAATGTATTGCATCCGTTGTGTTTATGGAAATGTAATTGATGCCTTTGCTAGTTTAATGGTTGCGTTTGCTTTAGTGCTCTAATATTTACATTTACATTTACAGCATTTAGCAGACGCCCTTATCCAGAGCGACTTACAATTGGTACAGTTTTACCACCCAAGCAATTGTGGGTTAAGGGTCTTGCTCAAGGACCCAACAGTGGCAGCTTAGCATTGGTGGGATTTGAACCCTGGACCTTGTGGTCCATAGTCCAGTACCTTACGCATTAGGCTACCACAGTCCCAATAATATGTACTTTTGGTAGGTTATACGGTTGATAGCCACTCAAGCTTTTGGGAAAATGCTGTTGCATTATGGGAAATGTAGTGCCTGTAGTGAATGTACATGGCATGGTTCTGTTCAGCAATCCAAGATGAAATTGACTTTTTATAGACGTGATATTGACAAATATTGTTTTATCAGTATTAAAACATTGGTTTTAAAACATGTTGTGAGTGACATGATGATGTAGTTGTTAGCATCATTGAAATCACAGCTCCAGAAATCACTGCTTCGATTCCAAGACCTAACTCAGTCTGTGTGGATTTTGGATGTCCTCAAGGTGAAACCCATGTGTGGGTTTCCTCCAGTTACTCAGTTTTTTTCACACATTCCAACAACATGTGTTAGCTGGTACCTCCGAAGTGCCACATTGTGTGTGTACATTGTCTTCCTATACTTGTGAGGACCAAATGTCCAAAAGAGTGAAAGGATCTCCATTAGGTTACTGGGGTTAGGTTAGGTGTAGGTGTAGCATTAATTAACTACAGTAATCATTATGTCAATAGATAGTGTGTGTGTGTGTGTGTGTGTGTGTGTGTGTGTGTGTGTGTGTGTGTGTGTGTGTGTGGATTGGCACCCTGTCTTGCACTCTCTGCTGCCACTTGGGCACCGGCTCCCTACAGCCCTGTATTGGATTCAATGAATTTATATATGACCAGGAGTGTGCTGTTTAGATTGATTTAAATGAATCTGTATTGTTAAATCAAGCCAAAACTTTATCAATTTATCAATGTTTTGAGTAGTTTATAAAAACTACAAGAGTTAGACTACATGTATAAAGACAGTGTGATTAAGGCTACACTCGGCTTTAACTCGCACGGCTAACTGAATCGCTCATGACTAGCTCGTACTTGTGTTTGAAACCCAAATACCTTGACAGACAGACAATGTTAAAATCAATGAAAGCCATCTATCTAAAGATCCAGGCAGCATTCCTTCTTATTGAGTGCAGATATGAGAATGTAAATGCTATTCTCCATCACTTAAAACACTTCTTTCAGTAAGAGATGTGTTGGCACTGACAGCCATTATTTCAGAGTTCGGCACAGGGCCATTTGATTCTTATGCGACAAAAAAAAGAGAAGACTTTTATTTATCACACTACAACCTTCCCTCTGCTATGCTGGAGTCCTTTCAGATCAAATGCAAAAAGAGCTTGAAATGGCAACCAGTTGGAATGTGGAAAATTGGGTCTCAGTAGCACAGGAGGATAAGAGGTATGTAGGAAGGGAGGGAAGGTGGTTTTTAGAGGTGCTGAGAGCTATAAGTCTGGGAGATTGCCAACTCCTTTCCAACCCCTTCTTCTTGTACTGTAGAGCATGTCCATCAGAGAGTAGAAAGAATCACTGGGTCTTAACCAGCCTTCCGGCTTCCATAGCGACAGAGAGAAAAAGAGAGCCGGGTCGCCATTGTGTGACAAACACTACTGTGCGCTGTGTTGGCACAGTCTTGTGGTTTTATGCTGTCATATCTTTCATGTATTAAAATTCTTAAATAGCTTATCATGGGAAGATGCATACTGTGCTAAAGAGAAAAGAGGAGCGCTTCTTTAACACAACAGAAAGCAGAACCAAGTTTCCAGTGGATTAACTTCACACTGACCTCTGAGTGAGAGGGCTAGTAAGAGATTTAAAATAAAGGGAGCTTCAAAGGAACGGTTTTTGGAGAGCATTCATATCTTCCTTTTAAGTTTGTTTGACAACTCAGCTACTGTAAAAAGCCCCAAACAGTGAGGGTCATATCCATTATTTAGGGTTATTATAGGGAAAGCACCATCCAGTGTCATTACCGTTCTGTTTAATCGCATAAAATTGTGGAAATTAGAGATATTATAAATTCATAGGTGATAATTTATAGATCTAAATTATAGATTATTAAATATATAAATTCATAGATTAAGTACAGTGGTGCTTGAAAGTTTATAAAGAGGTGCTTAAAAGTAGATAAAGAGAACCCAGTTAAACAAATGACACAAAAATATTATACTTCGTCATTTATTTATTGAGGAAAATGATCCAATATTACATATCAGTGAGTGGCAGAAGTATGTGAACCTTTGCTTTCAGTATCTGGTGTGACCCCCCTGTGCAGCAATAACTGCAACTAAACGTTTCCTGTGGCTGTTGATCAGTCCTGCACACCGGCTTGGAGGAATTTTAGCCCATTCCTCCGTACAGAACAGCTTCAACTCTGGGATGTTGGTGGGTTTCCTCACATTATCTGCTCGCTTCAGGTCCTGCCACAACATTTCCATTGGATTAAGGTCAGGACTTTGACTTGGTCATTCCAAAACATGAACTTTATTCTTCTTTAACCATTTTTTGGTAGAACGGCTTGTGTGCTTACGTCAATGATGGCAAGCCATCCTCTTCCAGATGCAGCAAAACAGGCCCAAACCATGGTACTACCACCACCATGTTTCACAGATG
>JAJAGP010006051.1:13281-25590 GCA_025084515.1 Ancistrus triradiatus | reverse complement strand
TATATATATATATATATATATGTTACACCAAAGTAACAAGGTGATAAATGTGAAATCAATATTAGGAAAACCTTAAGGAAGTGGTAAATATTTCACTGTTCTCCTACCTGTTTATTAACACAAATATGACAATTATTTGAAAGTACTATTGATATTATACTCCCTCAAATGCCTTTTTTGAAAAGAAAATGGCCACCTCACAGCACCTTGACATTCATTCATAGATTTTTACAACGGTTTTAAAAAAATAAAAAATAAAATTCTTCAGTGACAACCACAAAACACTCAAACATACTGGTTTATATTATTGTGGTATATTTTTGCTGAGGATAGATGCCTTCAAAAACTTCCTAAACGTCTTAATATTACATATGTGCATTTGAGCATGTTTTTGGCGGTCATATAATTTCAAGAGCAAACGTCACATTCAACCTCAGTGGGGAACAAAAGTGTGAGATCACTAATGCAAATTGCCTGACCTAAACCCCACTGAACATTTAAGGGGGCACTGGAACACAGTAAGACAAGCATTCAGTAATGGCACAAGATGCTCTTTGGAATATTGTGAAATCATGCTGGATAACATGGTATCAGTTTTGTACAGACTTGTGGAGTCCATGCCAGCTCAAGTGTACCCGGTCATTACAGCAACAGGGAGACCATGCCAAATTCCATTCATCTCAAAGATTTTTTTCAAAGAGTAAACATTTCACTCAGTTTTATGATTACATGATATAGAATGAAAAACACCGTACTGTATACAGTGCTGTACAAAAGTCTTAGGCCATCATTAGATTTGTTGTTTTAGCATTGGCATAATGACCATATATAACATTCTCAACTGGACCCAAAAATTTCAAACTTGGATTCATCACTCCATAATACTTTTTGTACTGACCTTGATTCCAGTCGTTGTGAGCTTTAGCACATCTTAGCCTTTTCACCCTGTTACCCTTCTGGAAATGTGGCTTCTTGGCTGCTACCCTTCCAAAAAACCCCATTCCTGAGCAGAGCTTCTTTAAAGTGTAGAAGGGTCAGTTGCTGCTACTGCTGAAGTGTAAGGGGAGGTCACACTATATAATTGCCACTGTATATAGAAGCTGTTCTGACTTTTGAATTTGACTTTTATTCTAATACGGCTTACAAATTTGCACTGTTTCCCTGGTTGTATTCTAATAGAGACTGAGAAATTATATACGATCATTCATTATATCATTCTAGTCTAATGGTGGCCTAAGTCTTTTGCACAGTACTGTATGTAAAGCTACTTTGCTTGAGTATAAATAAGTACATGTCTAGAAATGCAACATTACACATAAAACAGTGCCATAATCAACTGATTAAACACACTCTGCATTCATATTCAAGCAATATACTTTAATATCAAAACAGTAATTATAAGCTGGAATGTTATCATCATCTCTCCATTGCATATTAAAATAATTCCTCCAAAAGATCTGTCTAAACAAGTTTTGGGGGGGAATACAAAATATGATATCTGTGAGAAAATATTTACCACGCAAGAAAATCAACATATATGCTGACTTGTAAGGTTCTGGTACTCTTCAACACAGCTGAGAAAATTACATATGTGTACTGCGAACGCAGGGTTTATGATTTAGTTACAAAATCCTCAATTCAGACAGTTGTTTAAACAATTTAAACCAAGATTCAATTCTTCAGTTTCAACGACTGAAGGCTGAAATCGAGCACTGAGCATTTTCATTTGCAAAATCTTTTTTTAAGATTCTAGACGGCAGACCTAACGAGCACACTGCTAAACAAGTGCAAGACGTCTCAACGGATACTAGCATCGCGTCTGAGATTGCAACTGACTGGAAGGAAAGACCGCAGGGTCCCTGTTACACCTGCACTGCCATGTTGATTAGTGTTCTCCGGACAATACGATACAGCCAACAGCACAGCATGGGCAACACAAGAAAATACTATTGGATGGGAACTTCTACCCTCACAGGCTGAAGGTTGAAACATCTGATGCATTTAAAACGAACTGTGAGCACACTTTAAAAGAAGGGTACAGGATGGTTACCATTCATACCAGTAAATGATTTGAGGAAGCTGACATTCTTTGCGTAGGATTAGATGAGGAACCAAATGAGATCCCCTAACGAGAATACACATCTGGAAAACAATGAAAGCTAGACTGGGGGTAAAGGTTCAACATTTAGTAAGGTAATCTACACAAAGCCAGTGGTGGTGAGTGAAACGGGCAGCATCTTATAGCACAGAATACCACAGAAATATATCATTTGTTTACTTTCGTTTATTTGTTTACTTAATGTCCCATCTACATTAATGGCTATTCGTGACAGTTGCTTTTTTTAAAGTGCTCCTCAGGCTTTCTCACTCTCTCACATGCCCCAGCCCTGTGCTGTTGGCGAATGAGATCATTAGTACATATATAGTACAACCTCTTTTAATCACATCCCCTGCTATTTAAACCCCTTGTAGCCCTGAAGCAGTCAATGGGTGTTAAATAGTGTATTTAATGAAAACGTTCCTGTTTTAAACTGGTCAGGCTCATGAGGGAGGGGCCTTCCCTGGAATTTCACTGGACACGGTAAAAGTCCAACCAGTTACAAGCCTCACCCACCCAAGTGCTTATGGCATTTAGCAGACAGTCTTATCCAGAGTGACTTACTACTGCAATTGGATCCAACAGTGACAGAGGTGGGATTTGAACCCTGGACCTTTTGGTCCAGAGTCCAGTACCTTAACCGCTAGGCCACCACAATCCCATAGACCAACTAATTTGAAGAGACAAAATCTGCTCATTTAAGCACGACTGTTTATGGTTTAAATGGTGCTTTGCTTGCGTTAAGGATCACACTCCAGTCGTATGACTGGAAGACGACTTAGAAAATCCTAAAATATGACACGTGCCTCAAAAGATGTGCTCCAGATGTGTATCCTCATTAAGAGATCTGTAGGAGTATCTGTTTAGGGTATTATTCTAACACCAATCAGGGCATCTGTATTTAAAAGCGAAACATTGTCAGAAACTGCCCCCTTGTTACAGAACCACAAGTGCTAGTTACCAAAGGCAAAAAGGTATTTACAAAGCAATGACAGACCCTCCTTCAGTTACTTTCCGGCTTCATTCTGAGCACAATTTCTGGGATATACGACAATGCACGGCCTTTTAAAAGTGACAATACGGAAAGCGTTACGCCAAGTTCCTCCAATTATTTGAAGACCGTTTAAGGTCAAAACCCACGATATTCTGGTCAGAACTTCTCAGTGGCTCTTAACTCGTGGTTCATTTACTTCTTAGATTCATTTCATATAAATATATAGATTTTCTTTGCCATACAAACTTAAATACACCAGCACTGCACGCCCACGCCTGGGATTTGGAGTCTGGTGTAGTGTCCAAACTGTGATACGAGGGTAGGCAGCCAGGCTAGAAAAGGATTTATGAGAAGTCTTCAGAGTATCTCGTACTTGTCGACCACAAAGGAAGTCTCGGAGGAGTATTTCACTGGGCTGTCCCCTTCTACCTGGGTCACTTTGGCCACCTGTAACAACAGAAAGAGGTGGATTGTTCCTCGTGGTTTTTTCAGCATTATTCGAATGGTTTAAATGAAACGTCCTAAACTGACCTGAATGTCGCAATAGTTGCGTTTAGATACAAACGAGACGTTGACTGGAAAGAAGTCGTTAGGTCTCCCGGCTATGCTGAACTCCAGGCTTCCGCTCTTGTTGTTCTCATCGATGACAGGCAGACTCCATTCGAGGATGTTTTTCCTGCTGTCGTGCCGATATTCACCATCAAGGTCTCCAACAACCGGGGCGCCCACGCCCGACCTGCACATTTCAGATGCATGATCAAATTCAGCACCCAAGACATTGCATGTACTAATTAGATATGCTCACCGATCACTTTATTGGGTACATGTTCAGGTTTCTACACTCACTGTCCATGTTATCAGTTCCAGTTACCTTGTAGAAGCACTTTCTAGTTCTACAGTTATCTGTTTCTCTACATATTTGTTCGTGCCCTTTACTCTGTACTTTAATGGTCAGGACCCCCACAGATCAGGTACTAGTTAGGTGATGGATCATGCTCAGGACTGCAGTGACACTGATGTGGTTATGCTGGTATGACTTGATCAGACACAGCAGTGCTGCTGGAGTAACACTGTGTTCACTCCATCCTGTAGATGTAAAGTCAGAGACAGTAGCTTTTCTCTTGTTTGTGTTAGTCATCCTCTAACCCTTCATCAGTGCTACAGGATGCTGGTGGCTGGACATTTTTGGTAGGCGGTCAGAAACAGTGTTTATAACTCCAGCAGCACTGCTATGTCTGATCTAGAGGAGGTAAAATTCAAATTGCGAAATGTTCCACGATCAATACGATAGCGATGTAATACCATGATATAGCAAAAATAAATCAAATAGATGAGATTTTATTGATTGTTGCTTAATGATTGTTGATTTTTGGCAGTTGCACTGCGTGCTGAGAATGATACACCAACCAAAAAGTACCTGATGTGCTAGGTCCTGTGGGTGTCCTGACCATTAGAGAACAAAGGTGAAAACCAAAGTCAGTAGAGAACAGATGGACTAAAGGCGGTAAATCCTTAGAACTACAAAGTGCTTCTGTAGATAAGTGGAGCTTGCTCAAATCGAACAATGAGCTTAAAACCAGGACTCGTTACCTAATACAGTGGCCGCTGAGTGGATATTATACAGTTTAACCTCACGGCACAGGGATGGTAACGACTAACGTAATTGGTTTCAAGTCCTCTTCCTGGAGCTTCATCTTCAATGTTCACGTTCGCAGTCTACCACCTCAGCGGGCAGCAGTTTAACTACAGACAAATACATTCTCCATATCAACTGTTCAAACCTCAGTATTCCATTAAGAGGCAACTAGGTTGCCAGTGATATTTGCTTTACTTATAGCATTTGGCAGATGCCTGTATCCAGAGTGACCTACAACTGATACAATCTTCGTCCAAACAATTGTGGGTTAAGGGCCTTGCTTAAGGAACCAAAAATCAGCCTTGGCAGAGGTGGGATTTGAACCCTGGACCTTTTGGTCCAGGGTCCATTACCTTAAACCCTCTACGGCCACAACAGTCCCCCCCTGATATGAGATTGGGCACAGCAAGACAACTGTCCCCGCTCACAGTGATTATTACTACTATTATACGATAAACTGACCCTTAAAAGAAGGAAAGCAGAACATTTTTGGTCGAACAAACGCTCTGTGTGTCTAGGCTTCGACTAGTAGGAAGAATGTCTTCACAAAGCTTCAAGTAACAGAGCACGATTAGGAGTGAAACCCCAAATCAAGCCTAAAGATTCACTACAGCAACAGGCACTCACTGGTTAAAGGGATGAGGGACTCGTCTGTGGTCTGTAGCCTCCACTTCAACACCCCCACATCACTATTGAGGGGAAAAGACTTCTCTGGGTTCTTCAGTCCAAGCAAGCTCTCTGCGGTGAACAGCTTCTTATCGACATTAGGATGGGTCTGAAAGAGAGCGTGGCGACGTCAGCACACGAGCCCTTTCCTCAAGACCGAACAGAAAATTGGCAAAACGCGCCAGTCCACCCCGATCACGCAATCTCACCTGCAGCTGCACTCCTTTCTTGTCGTTATTGTTAATGTGCAGGCGAATACGTCCGTTTTTGTCCTCTGTGACCCTCAGTGTTATGATTCCCAGGACCTCCATGTTCTGCAGTCCACCATCACGTCCACAGGTCAGAGAGATCTTCTCCTCGATCTTCAGGTGTACACTGGATCAGAGATGCAGATCAGAATCATGATCAGTATAATGACATCATTAAGAGAGACTGCTGCTGGACTATAAAGTGTACCTCTCTGTCTTGACTGGAGGCTGGAGGACTTTAGATGCTTCTGACGGTTTCTTTCCCGCGCTTGGAAGGATGATATTTTCACCCTCCGACTTCAGTTTGTCTACAAAGTTATCGATCTCTTTTCCTTTGGCACCCAGCTTGAGCGCTTTACCTGAACCACTTGGCCTGTGGAGAACACAACATAGAAACTCAATAGCCTTTCTTACAATTGTGTGACTGTCTGGTACATAAGGTTATTGTAACTGTGATATAGAGTGGGATGTGTGATACGTTTCGTCTAACAGTGGTTTCCAAACTTTTTCTGCTGCCCCTCTTTTGTAAATAAGAATATATTCTAGCCCCCCGCCCAACTGGACACACGTACACATCTTGTGCTTCCAAATTCCAATAGAGTTACACTGTAACTCGTACAAACCTGTAGCTTTTTACTGAATAAAATAAACATTCACTTTTCTTCCAACTTGCAGAGTCGGGCAAGTGACCAGAAAGTTCACTACCCCGAACCAAATATCTACCGTCCCAAACAAATCTTTCTATTTTAAAGATTTATTATGATAAACAGGGATCTATCAAAGTCTGCTCTTCACAACACGTTTGTGGAAGTGTATCATGGCACGAACAAAGGAGATTTCTGAGGACCTTAGAAAGAGAGTTGTTCAAGCTCATCAGGCTGGAAAAGGTTACAAAACCATCTCTAAAGACTTTGGACTCCACCAATCCACAGTCAGACAGATTGTGTACAAATGGAGAGAATTCAAGACCATTTTTACCCTCCCCAGGAGTGGTCGACCAACAAAGATCACTCCAAGAGCAGGGGTGTAATAGTTGGAGAGGTCACAAAGGACCCCATGGTAATCTTCTAAGCAACTGAAGGCCTCTCTCCATTGGCTAATGTTATGTTCCATGAGTCCACCATCAAGAAAACACTGAACACAATGGTTGGTCATGGCAGGGGTTTGCAAGGAGAAAGCCACTGCCTCTCCAAAAAGAACATGGCTGCTCGTCTGCCCTTTGCTAAAGATCCGTGGACAATCATGAAGGCTATTGGAAGAATGTTTTGTGGACGGATTGAGACCAAAAAGAAACTTTTTTGTTTAAAAGAAAGCATTATGTTTTTGGAGAAAGGAAAACCCTGCAATCCGCATAAGAACCGTATCCCATCTGTGAACCATGGTGGTGGTATATCTGGTTTGGGCCTTTTTGCTGCTCGGTCCCAGGAACGACTTGCATCATGCGGAACAATGAATTCAGAATGGATATCAGAGAATTCTAAAGGAAAATGTCAGGACTTTACGAAAGTGGAGTTTTCCCTCAGGGTGTCTCGGTATGACGTAGCTGTCAGAAGATAATATCACTGGATGAGACCATTTTTTTTGCATGAAAAGGGGTTAAACTTTCAAGTGAATGGACTTTGGCCGCACTCACAATGCCCTGTCATCACACTGTGCATCCCCCACATTAACTTGCCCATTTTGTGCTGCTGTCCCAATGTCGCGCTTTATTGGCCCCGCCCATTTCGGACAATCATTACCGCTGAACCCTGACAAGACAAATGACATACAATATGTACCTTAAAAGTTCTAATGTGCTCACTGCTTTCAATGTATTTTCTCAAAATTGCACCTGCTTTGCTGCGGCCTGCAGTAGTGCCTAGGGGTGGGCAACATGACGATATCTTATGGTATCGTGATGCTCAGAAAAGCCTATCGTCAGTGCTTAAGGAACACTGACCATCGTGTATCGTGAAAATGTCTTTAATTACCGTGATGTAATAGTTTTACCACCCCTAATAGCGCCCCTCAGTTTGGGAACCACATACCTGACTGCTGTGGGGGCTGGTCTGGGCTTCTCTGGTTCCACCACTGAGTCTGAGATGATGGTGGCCGGGCTGACGCCGCTCATTCCTGAGCTTCCGAAACCTCCAAAGCCCGGTGCTTTCTTGCCTGCCCGCTCAGCATCTCGTCTGGCTTGCTGCAGCTCTTTGGCCTTCCGCCTCATCTCTGCGTTCGCTTCTCGTTCTTGGGTCTGGTTGAGGGAAATAGAAAGAAATCGCTTAGGAGAAACCAACAAGAGGCAAGACTGTGTCTATCACACTGAGGTAACCATGGCAGCGCTATTTTCAGCTAACCAGAGCGCCTCACCTCTCTGACTGCGCGGAAGACCTTCTCCTCATGGGAGTCCATCTCAGTGAAGGTCCGAATCTGGGCCAGATTGACGTTCTCCCTGTAGCCCAATGCAACGATCTCATCAAAAGCAAATATGAGATCGAAGCAGTGTTCTGAGATCTCGCTTTCCTCCAGCACACGGCAATACTCAGGGATCTGCAGCGGGACATCAACGCATACATTACAGAGCTATCCAAAGCCTTTTTACCACACAAGATTTAACTTCATAATCACCACTCAGGAAATGATTACTTATGGTACACTATGCACACGATTCATTCTGACTCGTGATACTGAACTCACGATTCAAGTTTCTCACGATTATTGATTTTACAATCGATAAAATACGTTCCTTTTTTTATTTCTCAAGTTTAAACAATGCAAAACAATGCACATTTTCTTGTACAGGTTTTTAAAGAAAAAAAGTATCCTGCAATTCAAAGTAATTACTAGTATCAGAGGTTTAAAACTGTAAACAATATGTTCTATTGTAGCGTCACCCCATCTTAAATACAATGAAAACAGTCCTTTTTTATTTCCGAAGAATAACATTTCAAAATAGTGTACTTCTCCTGTATTTAAAAACATCAAGTCAAAAACAAATTAGAAGGAGAACAGAATATGCATCTGTGAGCATGACGTATGACTGTTCAAAAAATGCAACTGCATCAGATACATATAAAACATACTCAATTCATTTTAGTGCAAAAAGACACCAGGATTCACCAGTAAAATCGCTTCTTACCACGCGGGAGAAGAGTCGCAACGTCTCCAAGTCCTCCAGAATGTTGCTGTTCTTTGTGGTGACAAGAACCATGTACAGCTTCTCCAGAGGTTGATAGACATAGCGCACGCTGTCCGTCTCTACGAAGGTGTGCTGCTTTCCTGTGCCCATCAGTTTAGGGAAGGCAGCCAGGAGACCCTCAATGCGAGTGCGGGTCATCTCTACAAACTGCCGTGACACTATGGCTTTTCCCGACTTGGTACACACTGCAGCTGCCAAGAGCACCTGATAGGATTTAATAAATAATACACAGAGTTAAAAAGCAGGCACTTGGATATAAAGTGTATTTGAAGGAAAAATACTTCAAATACTAATTACTATTGCTTTAGTCTTCATACATTACTTAAAAATATTGACTAATACCCAAAACAGATGTGCTGTTTAACGTTCACAACAACTTCTGTAAAGCTGCACATTATGCTGTCTTGAGGTTGTCCAAACGCCATTACAGTGGTGCTTGAAAGTTTGTGAACCCTTTAGAATTTATTTATTGAGGAAAATGATCCAGTATTACATATTAGTGAGTGGGAAAAGTATGTGAACCTCTAGGATTAACAGTTAATTTAAAGGTGAAATTAGAGTCAGGTGTTTTCAATCAAGGATGACAATCAGGTGTGAGTGGGCACCCTGTTTTATTTAAAGAACAGGCATCTATTAAAGTCTGCTCTTCACAACACACGTTTGTGGAAGTGTATCATGGTACGAACAAAGGAGATTTATGAGGACCTCAGAAAAAGCTGTTGATGCTCATCAGGCTGGAAAAGGTTACAAAACCATCTCTAAAGAGTTTTGGACTCCACCAATCCACAGTCAGACAGATTGTGTACAAATGGAGGAAATCAAAGACCATTGTTACTCTCCCCAGGAGTGGTCGACCAACAAAGATCATCCAAGAGCAAAGACATGGTAATAGGTTGGCGAGGTCACAAAGGACCCCCAGGGTAACTTCTAAGCAACTGAAGTCCTCTCTCACATTGGCTAATGTTAATGTTCATGAGTCCACCATCAGAAGAAGAACACTGAACAACCAATGGTGTGCATGGCAGGGTTGCAAGAAGAAAGCCACTGCTCTCCAAAAGAAACATTGCTGCTCGTCTGCAGTTTGCTAAAGAATCACATGGACAAGCCAGAAAGGCTACTGGAAGAATGTTTTGTGGACGGATGAGACCAAAATAGAAACTTTTTGGTTTAAAAGAAAAGCGTTATGTTTGGAGAAAGGAAAACGCTGCATTCCAGCATAAGAACCTTATCCCATCTGTGAAACATGGTGGTGGTAGTATCATGGTTTGGGCCTGTTTTGCTGCATCTGGGCAGGACGGCTTGCCATCATTGATGGAACAATGAATTCTGAATGATATCAGAGAATTCTAAAGGAAAATGTCAGAACATCTGTCCATGAACTGAATCTCAAGAGAAGGTGGGTCATGCAGCCAGACAACGACCCTAAGCACACAAGCCGTTCTACCAAAGAATGGTCAAAATCCTGACCTTAATCCATTAATTCAAGCTGCTCTCACTGGCACCACATGTGCAATAAAACTGTGTGTTTAATAAAACTTTCTGCACCAGAGAATGCGCGTTGACGTGTGTAATTACAAGTGTACAAGTATTACACAAGCTAAAGTAGCGTATGGATTAAGTAGGTTAAGTATCTTAATAGTAAGGATAATAAACTTACGAAACGACCTATAATTAAACCGGGCATGGAAACATTTCTCCTGAGGGGCTGCATTACTAAATTTACATTTATTTACTTACAAGGCATCACCCAATAGCTAAACAACACACTTATAAATAAAAGAACACTTACTATAATATTCAAAGTCTATCCAGTTCTACTAATTACGTTCCGCTTACAAATGTAACATTCTTCCACCGTGTAGCTCCACATTTGACCATTCTGTCTTGTCCACTCACTCACACACACACACACACACACACACACACACACACACACAAACAAACAAATTGTGCCTACAACTAGACCTAATACTGAACTACAACTTAATAGCAATGCTGCTACACAGCTCAATTCCTCAATACAAGAAATACTTTAGATTTAATTAAAGTTCATTCCAACTCATGCACTCTTTCCAGGACTTTCTGTTTAAATTTAGTAACACCACCTTACCTACCGACCACTGATGCAACGCAAATAGCCTTGGAGTCTTGTCTACGCACAAGAGTGTGTCCCTCAGCAGGAGAGGTAAACTGAACTGAGCATACATTTACAGCTGCTATAAGCTGCCATCAACCAGCAGACACTTTAGAAACTACAATTCTTTTCATCCAAATTCATATAAACCTCAATAAATAAGTTGAGTTGATGCTCAGCTATAAAATTTCCTACGCAGGCCATTTTAGACCAATTCATGTCCTGGATTCAGGTTCCGCTCCATTGAATTAAACAGACAAAACTTTAGTTACTCTTCCTGACATAAAACAAAACATATAGGATCCTGTTGTAGATCACCCGAGTGTGTTATAACTCTGTTAAACTTAATTTAAGATGTTTAATACATACAAGTGTCACAATTTGGATATCAAATTGTGTGCCATCACTGTGAGCTTTTAAATGCAATTACATGGAGCTACAGACATTCGTGACAAAACCCAGAGACCAAACCACTGAACTTTTGTGGGTTTCCCATGATTCGTTTGATCTAGGGTATCATCAATCTCTACGTAAACTGAGTCAGGTGTGAAGAGCATGGCAGGTACAGTGTATCTACAGGCCTCCCAGGACAACAGTGATTACCTATGATTAGTACAGTGATTACACCTGTGATTACAGGTGTTTATACATGTAGTTTGGTTCACTTGGTTTGGACCAAAGCAGAAAATGATACACTGTGGCATTTTAATCCTGGATGGTTTAGCGTTCACACTGGGACTCAGCCACTGATTCAACATAGGTACACTTCAACTAAGAGATAAAATAAAATTTAAAAAATCCAGAAAAACACATTGTAGGATTTTTAAAGAATTTAATTGTAAATCATGGTGGAAAATAAGTATTTGGTCACCCACAAACAAGCAAGATTTCTGGATCTCACAGACTTTTAACTTCTTAAGAAGTTATTCTGTCCTCCACTCGTTACCTGTATATAATGGCACCTGTTTGACCTGGTTATCTGTATAAAAGACACCTGTCCACAGCCTCAAACAGTCAGACTCCAAACTCAACCATGGCCAAGACCAAAGAGCTGTCGAAGAACAACAGGAAGAAAATTGTAGACCTGCACCAGGCTGGGAAGAGTGAATCTCCAATAGGCAAGCAGGTTGGTGTGAATAAATCAACTGTGGGAGCAATTGTATGAAAATGGAAGACACACAAGACCATTGATAATCTCCCTCGATCTGGGGCTCCACACAAGATCTCATCCTGTGGGGTCAAAATGATCATGAAAACGGTAAGCAAAAATCCCACAACTACACTGAGGGACCTAATGAATGACCTGCAGAGAGCTGGGACCAAAGTAACAAAGGCTACCATCAGTAACACACTAC
>JAJAGP010006051.1:0-13181 GCA_025084515.1 Ancistrus triradiatus | reverse complement strand
ATGAAAACGGTAAGCAAAAATCCCACAACTACACTGAGGGACCTAATGAATGACCTGCAGAGAGCTGGGACCAAAGTAACAAAGGCTACCATCAGTAACACACTACGTCGAGATGGACTCAGATCCTGCAGTGCCAGGCGTGTCCCCCTGCTTAAACCAGTACATGTCCAGGCCCGTCTGAAGTTTGCCAGAGAGCATATGGATGATCCAGAAGAGGATTGGGAGAATATCATGTGGTCAGATGAAACCAAAATAGAACTTTTTGGTAAAAACTCAACTCGTCGTGTTTGGAGGAAGAAGAATTCTGAGTTGCATCCCAAGAACACCTTACCTACTGTGAAGCATGGGGGTGGAAACATCATGCTTTTTCTGCAAAGGGGACAGGACGACTGATCCGTGTTAAGGGAAGAATGAACGGGGCCTTGTAAGTCCATGTTGCCCAGCGACAGCCCCAAAGCATCACTGCTCTAGAGAAGATCTGCATGAAGGAATGGGCCGAAATACCAGCTACAGTTTGTGCAAACCAGGTGTAGACCTACAGGAAACGTCTGACCTCTGTCATTGCCAACAAAGGTTATGTTACAAAGTAATGAGTTGAACTTTTGTTATTGACCAAATACTTATTTTCCACCATAATTTACAGTTTTGTAATTTACACCATAAATTACAGTTCTTTAAAAATCCTACAATGTGATTTCCTGGAATTTTTTTTCTCATTTTGTCTCTCATAGTTGAAGTGTACCTATGATGAAAATTACAGACCTCTCATCTTTCTAAGTAGGAGAACTTGCACAATCAGTGGCTGACTAAATACTTTTTTGCCCCACTAACATCAGATATGTATTCAAATGTATATGTACTGTATACATATGTAAACAAAAGTATGTCAATAAAGGTCACATACTGATACAGCTTTTATGAGGTTTTGTGACCAAACCTGCTGACCATTCATAACGTTTGCAACAATTCTGTGAGCTGGGCTAAACTCGTTTGTGGGATTTCTTAATTTTCACCAGCTGATGACTCAGAGTTCCTAAATATGAATTCCTCTGTTTTGCACAAAAAAGACCACAGGCTGCAAGAAGACGGCGGTTAGGACGCCTGTAATGCCTCGTAATAATCAGCTCACCTCCTATATCAAGCAGAAGCAGATATACTCGAGTATTCTGTCATTTTGAATGAAATAATCAAGTACAGTCCTCTAACATAACCACAGTTACCTTGTTTGATAACTGTTACATAAAGTCATATATGTTACCGTACATTATGTGTTTTTAAAGGTTGCTTCTCATAACATCAACCCCTGTGTCTGGTTGATTGTGTTCACACCTGTTCAACTGAACCACACTAACGGATCAATCACACCAGGGATCATTCTCATTCAACTGAACCTGCAATGTATGAAGACCTTAAGGCTCACTGGTGGGCAACATGATGATTTTAATTTGAACTGAATGCATGCATGTTTGAGGTGTGGCTTGGAAGGAAACACTAAAGGGAGGAACTGGATTTGTTGGTGTCAAGTTGCAGCTTCCTCAAGAAAAACTTTCGTTTTATCCTTAAGGCTGTCCAGATCCTCCATGCAGTTTTGATTGGTGTTACAAGACGCTGTGTTCCATATAGCGAGTTAGGCACTGAATTTTTTTTTGAATGTGGCATATACACTGCCTGGCCAAAAAAGGTCACCACCTGGATTTACCTAAGCAAAGTATTAAATAGTTTAAAAAAGAGCCTCCAATCATATAATTCCTGCATTGGTGATTATGTTTCAGCTGGCAACAAGTTCTTTAACCCTAACTGATGCAGTGAGGAGCTTCTCATTTGTTAAACAGCCATGTTGAAAGACACATCCTGGGGTCGTGGAAAAGATGTTCATCTGTTTCAGAAGGGTCAGATTGTGAAAGAGTGGTTCAGGGAGCATGTGCCATCATTTTCACACATGGATTGGCCACCACAGAGTCCAGACCTGAACCCCATTGAGAATTTGGGATGTGCTGGAGAAGACTTTGTACAGTCGTCCAAATCTCCCATCATCAATACAAGATTTTGGGGAAAAATTAACGCAACTCTGGGCAGAAATAAATGTTGTGACATTGCAGAAGCTTGTGGAAATGATGCCACAGCAAATGCGTGCTGAAATCAAAGCTAAAGGCGGGCCAACCAAAAAGAGTGTATGACCTATTCGTGTCCAGGCAGTGTATACACCCACTGGTGCCAATGAGCGGCAGTTGTCTGGGGAAAAATGCCTTGTTCATGCCAAAGGTCAGAGGATAATGGCCAGCCTGGTTTGAGCTGATTGTTTGAGCATGTCTGAATGCACAACACAAGAAACCTTGAGGCAGATGGGCTACAGCAGGTGCCACTCCTGTCAGCCCTTATTATAACCACTAAATATGTTCCTCTCCATCCACAGTGTTCAGATTTTAACACCGAGCTACTTGTTAAAGTGAAACATTAGAAACACCTAGAAAAGCACTGAGAACTGATGATAAACAATATAATCTAGACGTACCGAAAAACTGCTCGAATAGCAAATGTTCAGATAACATTTGCCTACTGCCATTATTTCTTATTGGGAAATTCCCACACCATTCCTCCATATGCAAAACCCCCAACCATTTTAGACGCTGTAAGCATTATATAGTGGGACAGGGAACTTTCTGGTTGGTCGTCCTGTCTGTTATCCGCAAACTACCATTCATAGCTGTCCCTCTCTAACATAAGCATAGGCTCATTCATCACGTCATCTAGAGTTAAACACTACAACTGAACAACCATTACCTCACAAGTCGTCACTGACTACAATGATGAGGGTGTAAGCAGGAGTACAAATTAACATTTTCCAGAACGTCATTTCTTATGGTGGGATAGTAATTCAAATAGTGAATTAGGGGATATTTAATTCGAATAACAGAATCTGACTGTAGGTTACATTGCAGAGGGATGAGAGATGTCAACATGCATCTCGAAGAGCACAACAAGTCGAACCTTGAGGAGGATGACTACAACAGCAGAAGACCATATCAGGTTCCACTTCTGCCAGCCAAGAACAGAGAGCAAAGTCTGCAGTGGACACAGACTCAACAAACCTAGCCAGCTGACAACTGGAAAAACTGGTTTGATGAATCTGAATTTTGCACCTTTAGTCTGAACCCATCCAACCAACCTGCCTTGTTTCAACCATCCAGACTGGCAGAGGTGGGTTAATGGTGTGGACAGTGTATCGTGGCAGACTCTGGGACTGTTATCGCTTGAATGCCGCAGCCTATGTGAGTATTGTTGCTGACCGTGTGCATGTCATCATTGCCACAATGTTTCCATCTTCTTCCGACTACTTCCAGCATGATAATGCACCATGTCACAAAGCAAAAGTCAAATGAACATGACAATGAGTCCCACTTTCTTCAGTGGTCTTCAACCCAATAGAACAGCTCTGGGACGTGGCAGAACAATAGAGCATGAAAGTGCACCAGAAAAATTGGCAGGAACGGCAAGATTCATGCATGTCAATGCAGGGCAGAATCTCAAAGGAATGTTTCCATCCATATCACAAAGACCCGAGGCTATTTTGAGAGTAAAGGGAGGCCATATCCAGTAATATGGGACTGTGGTGGTCTAGTAGTTAAAGTACTGGATGATGGACCAGAAGGTCCAGGGTTGAAATACCACCTCCAAGCTGGCACTTTTGGGTTATTGGGGAAGACCCTTAACTGCTTGGATTCAAATCTGCATCAATTGCAAGATGCCCTGGATAAGGGTGCCTGCTAAATTACGTAGAAAACTCTAAGTATTAGTATATATAGTGCTCGGCAAATGTATTTTGGACATTGACTTCTCTTAATCTTGACCATCAAACAAACCAGCACAGAAAAGTTTTGTTTAGTTGGAACATATGGAGAACGATAAACGGGAGAGGTCGCGGAATTACACGTAGTTCTAATGGATCTGTACGGACCGTAGTGAGAGTTTTCGATGCTGCCCATCATCCGTATTGGGTTTTACTTTCCTTTTTCACTGATAGAAACGAAACAAATGCCGGTTCGAAGTTCTCCTTGCCTTTAACACCAGCTGCTGCGACGTGCAGTTGCAGAAATCAGTCTTTTTTAAAAGGGCCGGAACACCATAAGTGACGGCAACTCCTTTAACATTAAACCCTTATAATTTTGACAACACATACTCACCTTCATGTGCTTAACATTAACATGCTGCGACCTGCTAAAAGGTTAATTCCATGCGGAAATATACGTAACGTGCAATGTTTATTTCACACTAAAGTGAAACTCTGGCGCTGATTAGCTTTGTATCGTCAGCTAGCTAAACTCAAAGTCTGCTGTCATTAGCTAACAGAAAGCTAGCTTAGCGGGTAGCTGGCTAAAAAAAGCCTCTCTCACCCCGTGTAACTTAAGGTACCGATAACCTACCATGTTTGCTCCGTCCCGATGTGCTTAATTCCGCAGCCAAGTTAATCCAGTTTTTATTTTGCAATATTTTCAAATCAGTTTATGTGTTTATATGGTGAAACTCGCAACAGCCAGTAGAGCAGCTGGATAAAAAGCAGAGCCACGTCTCCAACCGGAAACAATTACAGAGGATAGAGCTCTGTGTGTGTGTGTGTGTGTGTGTGTGTGTGTTAGCGCTCTGTTCCTCTGGATAACCTGTAACACAGCACCCCATGTGGAATGGAGTCACACTAGTGCTACACTACTCCCACAACAATCCAATACTAAACTACCTATATATACAACAGAACTCCGAGATCCCCAGTTCAATCCCAACCTCTGGCTCCGCCTGTGTGGAATTTGCATGTTCTCCCCGTGTTGACGTTGGTTTCCTCCGGTGTCAGGCATTGGCTCTCCCGCGACTCTGACTAGGATAAGCGGATAAGATGAATGAATGAATGATCACAGAATAACCCTACTCTAATCCCACACTTGCCCTAACTAACCGTCAGTAACCCTGCACTAATCCCACACTTGCCCCAACTAACCCCCAATAACCTTGAACTTATCCCACAACAACTTCACAATAAACCTACACTAATCCCACACTTGCCCTAACCAACCCACAATAACCCTGCACTAATCCCAAAAAAACCCTACAATACACCTACACTAATCCCACACTTACCCTAACTAACCCTGCACTAATCCCACAACAACCCTACAATAAACCTACACTAATCCCACACTTGCTCTAACCAGCCCCCAATAACCCTGCACTAATCCCAAAACAACCCTACAATTAACCTACACTAATCCCACACTTACCATAACTAACCCAGAATAATCCTGCACTAATCTCACAACAACCCTACAATAAACCTACACTAATCCCACACGTACCCTAACTAACCCACAATAACCCTGCATTAATTCCACAACCCTACAATAAACCTACACTAATCCCACCCTTACCCTAACTAACCCCCAATAACCCTGCACTAATCCCACAACAACCTACAATTAAACCTACACTATCCCACACTTACCCTAACATAACCCCCAATAACCCTGCACGAGATCACAACAACCCTACAAGAAACCTACACTAATCCCACACTTACCCTAACCTAACCCCCATAACCCTGCCACTAATGACACAACACCCTACAATAACCCTACACGAATCCCCCAATTCCCTAACTAACCCCTATAGGAATTCCCTCATCCCATCCACTCACCCCCCTTCTCCCCTTACCGCTTACCCTCTCTCATTCCCCCCCCTCCCCGCCACACAACTTCCCCTCCCCCCTCCTCCTCTCCCTAACCCCCCATTCAAATCTACACTAACCAGACAATAAATCATACATTAATCTCCCACAACAAACCCTACAATAAACCACATACACTAATCCCAACACTTACCCTAAATAACCCCCAATAACCCTGTCACTAATCCGTCAACAAACCCTACAATAAACCTACACTATCCCACACTTACCCTAACTAACCCCCAATAACCCTGGCAGCTAATCCCCAACAACCCTACAATAAACCTTACACTAACACAACACTTACCCTAACTAACCCCCACTCACCCTGCACTAATCCCACACCAAACCCTACAATAACCTACACTAATCCCTCCCACACTTCCCACTCCCTAACCCCCCTCACCCTGGCCCTCATCCCACAACACCCCTCCATTCCACCCCCACTAATCACCTCACTTAACCCTACTAACCCCAATAACCCTGCACTTAATCCCTCAACACAACAGCCCTAACAATAAACCTACACTAACCCTGAACTAAACCCATCGAACAACCCCAGTCTGAACTTAACACTTAGTACCCTATCTAATCCACAATAACCCAAAAAACTACAATCACAATAACCCTATCCTAACCCCATTCAAATGCTAACTCACCAGACAATAAGCATACATTAATCCCCAACAAACCCGACAATAAACCTATACAAACTAAATCCCCACACTTAACCCTAATAACCCCCAATAACCCTCACTAATCCGTCAACACCCCCTGCCAATAAACTACACTAATCCCACACTTCCCCTAACTAACCCCCCATCCCCCTTCCCTCATCCCACCAACAACCATCCCTAAACCATCCCCCTCCTCACCTCCCTTTCCCCTCCCTCCCCCCCACTACAACCCCTTCCTCCTCCCCAACCCCCCCCCTACCCTCAACCTCCGCCCCTCATCCCAGCGCCCACCCTTCCCCTCCCTCCCCCCCCCTCCCCCTTCCCATCCTCCCCCCCCCGCCCCCCTCCCCTCACCGCTTCCTCCTCCTCCCCGCACTTCCCACTCCCTCCCCACCCCCTCCCCCTTCGCGCTCCTCCCTCCCCCTCCCTCCCAATACACCTACACTACTAACCCTAACTAAAACCCACTAGAACAACCCCAGTCCTGAACTTACACTACCCTCTCTTCATCACACCCAATACCCAACAAAACTACATCACACATAATCCTATCCTAACCACATTCACACTTCTCCCCCACTCACCAGGACACTACTCCAAAAACGGCATTACTCGCCCCCGACACACCCCTCCCTTCCTCCAAGTACACCCTGCCTTAACCCCACATTATCTCACAATAACCCTAACTGTATCCCACACTTGCCCTAAACTAATTTCCAACAATAATTAGCCCAACACCTCCTTCAAAAGACCCTCCAATACTCCCCACCCCCTGACTGTCCTAATCCCACCCTCCCCCTCCATTACACCCAGCCTCCCGCTCCATTCCCTCCCACCCCCCACCCTACCTCCCCCCTTCCACATCCGAACCCCCCTCCCCCACCGTCTCCCCTGTCTCGCCCGGGGCCCTTTCGGGCCGGGGTAGGGGTCCCCCCCGCCCTATCCCCACATTAACTACACACCACCTCCACCCTAACCCTACAATAGCTTTCCTCACACTAATCTTACAATAATCTCTCAGTTTCTCACAATGATGACTTCAATAATCTCATAATGAGGTTATCACCTTTTCGACCTAGTATTTCTTAGTATGGAGTTTCTCCTAATAACACTTTCATATCCTAATTAGGCATTTTCTCATAGTTATGTTCTAGTTATGTAACTAGTTCTAGTTTATCTTATCACTGCTCATGGGAGGACAGCAAATGTCTGGTTTCCTGATACAGGTACCTAGTTCTTGGTTGGGGTAGAAGAAAACATTCACACTCTTACAAGCTATAAAGAAACCTCTGTCAGTTATGCAACACTTGGAGATGCGCTTGGTAGTTTCATGTAAATGGACATTTAAGAATTTTCTGTCATGAATGCCGTTAAGCCTCAGAGAATGACTTGAGCAGGTTTTGGCCCCAAGCTATTAAGCATACAGGGCTCCAGTAAAACCACAAAACGGGCTCCTGGTGTGGGAAAATATGTTATGATTCCAGCGCTTTTATAAAGTGCAATTCAAAACCAAATTTACCTTAGCCAAAATCTGATAATGTCTAAAGATTAGGAAATAAATTAAAAGCATGACTACATAGTGCATCACACAGCCATCTAGGTTTTCTCACTGCTTTCTTTCCATGTTACATTTACATTTACACCATTTAGCAGACGCCCTTACCCAAAGCGACTTACAATTGATACAGTCTTACAATCCAATCAATTGTAGGTTAAGGATCTTGCTCAAGAACCCAACAGTGGCACCTTGGCAGCGGTGGGATTTGAACCCTGGACATTCTGGTCCATAGTCCAGTATCTTACCCACTAGGCTACCACAGTCCACGTTTTAACCCTGCTTTTCCTGGTCAGCATCGCCTGTGCTTTTGTGCTTATTTTACAAAAAAATATTTGATAACTATTAGTTTTAATAAACTAAAATTTTCAGCACAGAAGATTTCAAAACAGCCCTTAGGCAGGTAGGAAAAGACTATTTATGTTATACCCCTTGCCATTGTTTAGTCCTGTTTTAGGGGGGTAATTTCTGTATTTGAGATAAGCTTCCAAGCAAAAAGCAGCCAGTTTTAGATTTTAGTTCATTTAATAGCAGGCTTTAAAGTTCAAAAGATTAAAACGTGTAGAGCAGTAGTGGAACCAAGAGGAATTTAAAGGTTGCTGGTTAGGCTCAACATCAGCAGTGTAAACCCATCAAGCTCCGCTCAAGGGCCCTGATGACCAGTGACAAACTGTTTAACCCTATTTGTTTTATGGGAGTCATGCCTTCAACTTGTAGTTCTTACCATAGTTAATCTGAAGTAGTCCTAAAACAAGTTCTGGATTCTGTTCCTGATAGCAGACATAGCTACCACACCATTGTACCTCTAAATCAGACACCGAGGTTCAAGCGCTTCTCAGCAGGTACATTTGATACGTTGATCTTAGGTGTACGTACAGTACTGTGCAAAAGTCTTAGGCCACCATTAGATTAGACCTACCATTGTCTTAGCAATGGTGCAATGACCATATATAATCCTTAGTCTCCTTATTAGGATACAACCAGAAAACATATATGCATTTATATTAAAAAACTGAAATAAAAATCTGAAAAACAGCTTCTATAGGGTACAGTTTCAAGTATTTATTGTGACCTCCCCTTACACTTGAGCAATAGCAGCATCTAGCACCTTCATCGTGAAGCTTGGTCTATTTGGAAGCTCATAAGCTTAGCAAGGAACCACTTTTTCAGAAGAGGAACAGGGTGAAAAGACCAAGATTAGTCAAACCTCACAAAGATTGGAGTGAAGTTCACTGGACGAATCCAAGTTTTAAATTTTTGGGTCCAATCGTCGACCACATGTTATATATGGTCATTATACCATTGCTAAAACAACAAATCTAATGGTGGCCTAAGACTTTTGTACAGTATTGTATTTCAGTGAAAGCTAAGCCACATTCTTAGATGTCATGCCTTGTATATCTGATTCCACAAGCTATAAATGAACAAACAGTAGGGAGGTGAAAAGAGGTGAAACTTGGAGGCCGCTCCCATTTTTGGGCTTTACTTCGGGGCAGGAACCTTGTCCTCACAGGTGATGGTGACGCTCCGCTCAGGAACATCCTGCGGGTTCCGGACAGCACAGATACTCAGCACGCCATCAGAGGACAGACAGGAGGTAAAAGTTCTGGGGTCCACTCCTGCTGGCACCTTATACCTCCTGAAGAACTCCCTCATCACGTAACCGTGCTCGTCCTGTGAGGAATCAGAAAAGGTGCAATCATGCTCTGTTATCAGGAAAGTCATTCTGTTGCTTTGCGTTCAGCCTCGTCTGTGTTTACCTGGCGTTCTTCGTGTTTGCCATGAACAGTCACATAATCCTTGTTGACCTTGATTGACAGCTCTTCAGGAGAGAAGTGCTTCACATCCAAGCTGATTACAAAATGCTCTTTTTCCGTTCTAACATGAATGGTTCAGAGAGTGAGACATTTGCACTGCGATTGAAACACCTGAAGATCTTATATCCTCTATTTCTGCCGTGTTGTTGTGTGGCGATGTCAAGAGTGGTCTTGCTTACCTCTGACATGCTGTTGTCCCACCCTTTTCCTTTAATTGTGCCAACAAAATAAGGCCGGTACGGGTAGTACATCATTGGGCGAGGGTGCAGGGGTGCAAAAAAAAGTCAGTGTCCCACTGATCCCAGAAGCGCCAGTCAAGATCTGGAACGGGAAGGAAGGCGGGGAAAAGGAACGACAGAAGCCAGTTCTGAAGGGCGATGTCCATTGGGACCGTTTGCAACATCTGGATAGTAACTAATGCTCTGACTCTGCCCAATATTTATGCTCTGACCGAGTTCCACATTAACCTATGTACCCACCCACTGGTCTTGATCCAATGATGAGGTTAAAGTGTTTGTGCAGTCTTTTCCCTCGCCCTGTGGACTTGCACTATGCACAAGAACCTCGGATTAACGCTCCGGGATCGGAAAGAATAGCGATGACTTGTCTACTACGGTATGGAAAAACTATGTTGGAATGGTTTTGACCAAAGCTTCATGTAAATTGGCCAGTGCCCCAGCAGAGCCTCGTGCCAGGACAGTCTGGATGGGGCACGGCCGGATGCAGTCTATTTCCACCCAGCCTGTGTCAATGAAGAACTCAGGCAGAAGATAATATGATGCCCTCTAAAAAATGGGCAGGACTGCAGTGCTAAGCAGATTGAGAGATCCATTCTGAATAAACTAGGATAAAAGGATGTTTCAGCCTGGCAGGAAGCACAGCCAGTCCATACGCTGTTAACCACAATGTCTTGCCAGAAGTCATTTTGGTCTTCATTCACAAGGCAATTTTAAATTCATTTCTGAGTTTTCCTTTGGCTCCGTCATTACTCAGGGACCTCTCTACTCATCTCCACCTTTCCCACTTTACAGTATCCTTGTTTAGTGATACACCGTATGGACAAAAGTTTGAGGACACACCCCTTCCAATTATTGAGCTCTGATACTTCAGCCACATATTCATAATATAAAGCACACGTTTCTAGATTTTCCACAAACAGTAGTAGTAAAATGGGTTGGACTGATACACCAGTGACTCTCAGTGTGACACATTTATAGGTTCAGCTCCCAACAGGTCAAGAGTTCATCAAAACAACTTCTCCCCTGCTGTCATAGAGAAATTGGTTCGCCAGCCATTTTTGAAGAACAAAGACTGTTGTAGCAGTAAATGTGGGTGCCTGTACTAATACCCATGTTTTGGATGTAATCTTTGGGTGTTCTCAAACTTTTGTCTAAATAGTGTATGCCATGGCTAGAAATAGAGGAGTTGCAGTTCATGCCAACATCTCACAACACCTTTCCTTATTTTCCAGGTTACCATAGAAACAATACTGTGAATGTATGATGTGGTATAAATCATATGCTAAGAATGGAAATGGGGGGGGGGGGGGGGGGGGGGGGGGGGGGGGGGGGGGGTGCAGTGATGGCAGGATAGAAAAGTCATTCGTTCATAGCACAAACACTTTAATATCAAATCAGAAATACTGAAATAGGTGCATTAAATTAAACATTAGTTTAGTAAGACAAGATTTCAGGGGTGAAGATGTTCTTCAAGCTCTGTGGTGCATCCATGAAACCTTTTAAGTATTCAACTTTTCGATCAAACTATGTTAATTATATGATTTGTAATGAAAGAATTGTATTAAAAAAAATTACAGTCATGGAAAAAAAATATTCAATATTCAATGAAAACCTAAAAGGAGTTGTTGGAATCTAACTTTATATGTATGAACGTAATGATGATATGGAAGTGATTACAATATTCAAGAGAATGGATAAATTTATTGAGGAACAATTGGAAGGAGGCTCTAGCACCCTGTTAGGCCACCTCTCTACAAAATGAGATATGGTTGGGTATTGGAGGCAAACAGGTTCCGTGTGGTGTCCTGTCACACAGATGTTGCAGCCTGAAGATCCTCTTCCATCACACCAGCACTTGCTCCACAGCAAAGGCGGGATTGAAGCGCTAACCATGAGCCCTCCATACTCGAACCGACTGTCGTTGGATCCCAAACAGAACCTGCATTCCTGGGTAAAGACAATACTGCTCCAGTCCACAGCAGTCCAGATAGAAGCATGTCTAACAGTCAACTCTCACCAAGAAATACACTACCCAAAAGTAGCCACTGAGAGCCTTTTTTTAGGGCAGCAGGCAATTTTATGCTGTCTTATGCCAAGACCCGGTGTCTAATCAGACCACACCTGTAATCATTTACATATCTGCCCGAGACAGAACTACATGCTGAGTTCTGCAGCAATCCAACATTCCTATCTGGATAAATTTGGGCATTGTTGTTGCTTCAAACAATGCCCCCCCCCCCTTTTTTCTTCCCTCTAGCTCTCTTTATTTTTACTTTTTGTTAAATGGATTTGGTGTCTTTTTAGGCGTGTGAGTGAGAGTTATGTCCATTGCTTGCCTTGTCCATTACTTGTCTTGTTGTTATATATTTGTTTTAATGTTTTTAATACTTTTATATAAAAGAAAAAAGTTGTTCAATTCTTACAAATAACATCTAGGTTGTCCAAGAAACCTGGGTGCCTTTTTGAGTCTTGGTTTTCTCAATGTTTCCCCATATCACATTTAGGTAGTGTTTTTTTCTTACCACTCTCACCCTAGTCTTGCTCAAACATAACCAATTTAGCCAATTTTTATGTATTTTGTATGTAGATCATTGACAATGGCATGCAAGAAGTGGGGAGCTCAAGAGAAGAATCAAAGCAGTGCAAAGATGCCCACACAGTGTAAATTGACTATAGAACGCAAATGTCAACATAAAAGCAAATCCAGTTTAGAAATCCCAACCAAATGCACTTTTTCCCCATAAAGAGGACATGTCTGTGGAAACATGGAACATATGGTCACCCTAAAAGTATAAACTGATTAAAACAAGAGAGATTACAAATTAGATTCGGTGTCTATATTCGGTGACTGCATTTGCCCAATGTTATTCTTATTGTTGTAGTTATAGTGTAGTTATAATGTTATAGTTATTCTTTGTCAATAATGCACCCATTATCAGCCATGACTGTCAATATGGCATCATTGGTTCCCAGGCTCTTGGTGTGAGCTGCTTGGTGCGTGAGGGAGGGGTGAGGAGGAGGAGATGGTGGCGGAGGGGGTTGGGTAAACACACCAGGGCTGAGCCGTCTGAGCTGAGGCAGAAACAACAGAGCGAGACGTCTAAGGAGGGACAGAGAGGCTACACCAGAGAACAACAATCCTGCAGGGCAGATGCAGAAGGAAACATGATTACAGCAGCCAGA
>JAJAGP010006050.1:0-25599 GCA_025084515.1 Ancistrus triradiatus | reverse complement strand
ATTTGCTGAATGTAAATAAACTTTCTCTTTAGTAAATTAAAACTTACCAATCGATATATTTGTGTTTATTGTCTGCATAATAAACAGTTATGGGTAATTCTGTTCCTAGACTTTAATGCCGCGAGGTAACGATAGAATGGAACTATTTTACCTCGCGGAAGGGTGATAAACGTTTTTTAAAATCCTGTTTTCTGTCCTTTTTATCTTAAAATCTAACAATAAATGATAAACGATAACGGAACTGTGGTATAAAAGCAATAAGGCACTCGAGGGGGTGCATTATTGTGAATATATCACAGGAAAGAGGCGTTACGGCCTAACAACACCTCTTTCCTGTGATATATTCACAATAATGCACCCCCTCTCGTGCCTTATTGCTTTAATATCACAGGTCCATTATCGGCACTTATTGTTAGATCTTAAGATAAAGAGGACAGAAATATTGATTTCTTTATCAGCCTTCTCCGATTTAAAATAGTGCCATTCTATCGTCCCCCTGCGGCTAAGCCCTTCGGTCATTAAAGTCGAGGAACAGAATGACCAATAACTGTTTATTATACAGACAATAAACAAATATATCGATGGATAAGTTTTAGTTTATTAAAAATAAAGTTTATTTACATTCAGCAATAAAGTGGGTGGGGTTTATAAGGCAGGCTGTTACTAAGATCCACTATTCTACCGACTGAAGCAAATCGGAGTGAGATCCCGGTGTTCTAACCAAAGTCTAGGATCCCGTTTGATTAGTGATTATAAATCTGTATGATGAAGCTCTTAATGTGAATCTGATCAGTCAGAAATGTAAGGGCAGATCTACAGAGCATCAGCAGCTTCTCTGGGTTAGAGCTGGACTTACAGATAACAAACCTGTCAGAGGAACGAAGCTCCGATCAGCCGCGGATGGGGTTTAATGAAAGAGCCGAGTTTAACTCCAGCAAACGACGTCTTTGTGAGGGATGAAGCTGATTCAGCATTTTGTTGATGGGACTGAAACTGATCTTCAGTCTCGTTGCTCTTCAGTCGAGCAGTGAATCCATTAAGAGCCGGACGTTTGATTTAAAGGCCTGACTTCTATCCTAAAGGTGATAAACCTTTGGCTCAGGTTGGTCATTAATAGCTTCATCTTCCAAATTGAAATCATTGTCAAAACCAATATATATTATAAACTGATTATAGCTTTCATTTTGGCAGTGTTTTACTCATTATACCTTTTTTTTTATTTTTTAAGGGTGGGTATCGTTGCTAGGTTACGTGTGTATGATGCGGAGTAATACTTCTAGAGCGCCGGTCAGAGAGCTGCTATCGTGCAATAAAATCACGGGAAAATCGTCTCTCAGCCAATCAGATTGCGGGGTCAGAACTAACTGTGGTATAATTTTAGTTAAGTAATGAGTAATCAGTAATGTATTACTTTTTTGAGTAACTACTGTCTGTGCCCCCTCCCCCAAACTGTCCCTGACTGGTCAATCTTCTCGGACATTGAATGTATACTGAATGTATTGTCTGTGGTGGCATGTGTTGTTGGTTGGTTTCTCTCCTTCCCTTTACCCCTTTCCCTACTCTGTTGTTCCAACCCTAGACTGGAACACAATAATGTCTTTATTAATGACGTGAATTAGTTTACACATTTCAGGTTAAGCAATCTAATATACCAGCTCACCACTTCAGGGACATGGGTTCAAGACTCAACAGTGTCTGATGAAGGCTGGATGGGCAACATCTCCTGGAGCTGCAGCATTGACCCCTGTAATGGACTGGTCCCATCCCATTAAGGGGATGCTTATACCAGTCCCGGTGTTTTCTGGGGACAGAAACCAAAGCACCACAGACCCCGACTGAGGGGAAAAAATATTCCAGCTGTTAAAAGTATGAGCCTCCCCTTTTTTAATAGTAGTTAGCCATATTAGGATACTTTGGACCCTGACTCGACCTTGGGAAAATCCCAAATGTTTTTTTTCAAGCCATCCATTTGTTGTTTAACTGTTTTTCACTCATTGTTTTGTTTCACCATCCGTCTTTCATTAAACGTCAAGTGATTGCTGATTGACTCAGCAAAGCCTCTGAAACCATGATGCTCCCTCCCACATACTTCACAATTGGGATAAGACTGTAAATGGTGCTGCCAAATGTCAGTTTTTGACTCTTCTGTCAAGTTTAGTTGTTCTTCTATCAGTGAACTGAGATCTAGTTGTTTCTGAAGATCTTCTGTTGTTATCCTTGACTTCTTTTTCACTTCTTTAGCATTGCACATTGGGCTCTTGGTGTAATCTTTGCAGGATGCCCACTTCTACACTTGTAGATGGTGTGTGTTGTTGTGTATTGATGGAGATCCGTATCTTTAGACGATGAGTGCGTTTACATGCACTTAATAATCCGATAAATGCCGAAAATCAGATTTTGTCAGTAATCCGATCAACGAGTTTACATGCACTTCAGTAATTAGATAATGAGAAACCTTCGGGTTTTCATGACTCAGGCAGTAATCGGATTTCTACTTTGCAACCAGCCAATAATCTCACAGAAATATGTGACATAAACTTCGAACTTTAATATTAAAAATCAAATTATACTCCCCAAAGTTTTCGATAGCCGTTTTGCTGCCTTTAACTCCGTATCGTGTTTCATTCCGTGGTTTCCAGATCCAGCGAGGAAGAAACCCTGCTAAAATTTATGGAAAATGAGGCCAAATAAAGCCACTTCTTTAGAAATACATGGACCAGGCAACTGTGGGGGAAGGCTCGTGCACATGCGCAGACTGCAACACCGATTACATGCAATGAGTAATCCGATTACTGGAAAAATCCAGCTCTTAATCTGATTTCTAGATCTGAGTACACTGTGTACATGACCACTTGAACAATCAGGGAAATGCAGAAATGTGACTATGATCAGATTATTAAGTGCGTGTAAACACACTCAATCTTTTGTAACCCGTCCTATCTTTATGCATCTCTACTATTTGTCATCTCTAATCTGTTTTGGTCAGGACATGGGTCACATGAACAGAGCTTGATCTTGAGAGGATGAGGGAATATTTGTCTGAAACAGTTCTGGCTCAGTGGTTAAGGCTCTGGACTTGTAACTGGAGGGGTGTCAGTAAGTCTGTATTGGCACAGTTGGGCTCTTAACCTTCAACTCTCTGGCTCAATTGGAGCCTCGCCCTGGGTAACATTTGCTAAAAAAAAAAAAAAAAATGTATCATACCAGTTACTGCTGCAAGCATTTTTAGTTACACTTACCAGGCCGAGATTCATGATTGTTGAAGAACACAGAAAATGGAAAAAACACTCATTTTAGTTTCCTCTTCTCGGCTTATACAAGAGGCACGTTCGCACACGTCTTGAGATTATCTGCTGAACATGAATCATTTCCTTTCAGACTCGCGTCTCGCATCATCTCACCGATGCGTGGCTCCAGCAGCAAGAGAAATAAGGCCATTAGAAAGCAAGGCTGGCTCTCAGCTCAGACGACGTGTTGCTGGGAGAGAAAAGTATAACCTAGCGGGACTTTCATGCCACACTAGCGATTAATAAAAGTGAGTGACAGTAATGCCTTTCCTGTGAGAGTGGATCAGAATGAAAGGGCTCGCTGTGGACGCCGAGTTCCTGCCGCAGACCTCACAGCCTGGCTGGCGAACCCTCAGCACCGGCTTAAAAATAGAAGAACATCAAGTAGCAACTCCCCGAGAGTCCTTACTCAGACAGCATCGGTAATACGTTCTGAAAGCAGTTTGGGCTGAACCGTCGGATGAATACTTAATCTTGAGTCAAATATTTACACGGAGTAAGACAGGACCGCTTTGGAGGGTTTTTCCAGCCTGAAGCACATCTGGCATTCAAATCGTCCACACACTGTAGCATTTCACCAAGGTACCAGTTTTATTTTTTTCTGGCATTAAAATCGTATCCAATGCTGGTGAGTCGTGTCGATTCTATTGGATAGCTCTATCTACTCTCGTTAAGCTTTGGTAGGAAGATTCACATCGCATTTGTGTTCTAAGACCACAATCACTGACCCAACATTGCTGCAGACCTTTACATTGAACAGGAATTCAAACCCAGGTCTAAATCAACTGCTGTTTCCAGCAGCATAGCTCTACCCACTGAGCCACGGAAACTGACATGTAGGGCATTATCATCCTGCAATACAGAAGCATAAGCAGGCAAGTGTTTGCATCACCTGCTTCTGTCAATCTGTCTCTCATTTGTTGTCTGTTACGCAACCACCCACTGGCCTGGGACAAACCTTTATGGCTTCCCAACTTTAGAGTGGGACATTGTGGGTTAAAGCTTCTGTGGGTTAAAGTGCATCCAAGATGTAGGAGATATGGTCAACATCCCAGTCCTCACTCCAAATTGTTCTTCCAGCACCCCTCCCAGCCCCCATACCTTACTCAGACCACATCAGAGGACTCCCCCTCCAGTTGTCCTGTTTACCAAGTATGCCATGCCACAAAAACTTTACCTGGATTATGACATGGAAACCTTTGACTGCATTTATACAGGACTAAACAATGACTCATTCATACGCTCTATTGTATTATTAATTATTGAATTTATTTTATTCTCTATTTTATTATAAATCATATTTTATATCATTATGATTATTTATTATAGTCATTACAGTTTCTATTTACTCATAATAAATAAAGTCATGTAGATAGTAAAATAAAAATTGAATAAAATACAAATTCTATTATTTTATTTAGTACATTATTGCATTACTTAATTATTTTATTGTTTACATTTGCTATTTTATTAATTATTTCATTTATGGTAATTAGTTGCATTTTCTGTTATTCATAATACAGTAAATATTGACTGTAATAAAATAGAAAATTAATTAATTAATTTTATTTATTATAATTAATTTTATTATAATTAATATTATCTAATTATGATAATTTATTATTCATTGCATTTATTATTATTGATAAAATAATATATAACAAAATAATGTAATAAAATATTTTATTATATTTTATTTAGTACATAATTTTATTGTTTGCATTTATTTTATTAATTATTGTATTTATTGTTAGCTGCATTTTCTGTTACTCATAAGTAAAATTGATTAATGAAATGAAAATAATTAAAATAAATAATTGAAAAAGAATTTAAAAAGAAATTATAATAATCTTAATATATTGGAATAAAATTGAATATTACTTTATTATATTTTGTATTTGTTATACTATATATTTATTATGAATAACAGAAAATGCAATTTATATACTAAATAAAACAATTATTAAAATGGCAAATGTAAACAAAAGCAATTTGAGAGAATGTTATGAATAAAATATTCTCTTTTAATATTATATTTTATTTATTACATTCTTTTGTATACTTTTTTTGTTTACATTTGCTATTTTAATATTTGTTTTATTTAGCATATATATTGCATTTTCTGTTATTCATAATAAATAAAATATAGGGTACAACAAATACAAAATGTAATAAAGTAATATTCTCTATTTTATTCCAATATATTATGAGCATATTATATTTTATTATAATTTATTTTTTAATTATTTTCTCTATTTTAATTATTATATTTAGCATTGTTGTATTCACATTATTATTATAAATGTATTTAGTTTAATTATTACATTTAATTTAATTCTTACACATGTCATCCAGGCAGCCCAAGGAGGTCGGTCCCTTTTTGAGTCTTGGTCCTCTCAGGGTTTCTTCCTCATCAAATATAGGGAGCTTTGCTTTTCCACGTTTGCCCTAGACTTGCTCAGTTGAGGCTGTGCAGCCTAGATATTTGTAAAGTTTATTTGAGACAATACTCTATTGTAAAATGTACTAAATAAAGAAATAAATCTGATTTGACTAAACGGAATTCATTGGACCATATATTTTCATCGCTCAAAGGTCCAGGTTTTGTGCAGAACAGTTCTGGTTTGGGCGTTCTCGGTTCAGATTTCTGAATGATTCTCATGAATTCTGGCTTTGTGAAGCTCAGTCTGTAGCACTCCTTCTCTTCTGTGGTTAGTTTGGATCTGGGTTTTCCCAACATGTGTGACATGCTGAGAAGACCTTTATGTTTGAGTGATGCATCTGCAATTCACGTAGCTTCAAAACCAAATATACTGTATAAGTGCTAATTGTAAGATCTCTCTCACAGCTGATATATGCTCTTAATTGACAGTTAACCTATGTTTGGAATTGCCATTTAGCCATCTTACATGTCCCTCTTTTACTCTGTCCGCTTCTTGTAGAGATAGAGCGTTTGGTTTTATGTAGCACTTTTTTGGTTTTATGAAGCACACTGGCTCTAGACAGGTATTATGCTAGCTGGACAGCTCATACTAAGAGGATGGACATCTCCATAAGGCTCTTCATTCCAGGAGTGGCTCTCAGAGCCAGGTAATATAGGCTTCTTTATGGATTACTGGACAGACTAGATGATTTTTGTGGAGGTTAAGAAATGTGGAACTTGTGTAGTGAGGCACAGATGACATTTATTGGTACATCAGTACAGTTAATCAAGCTGATTATTCACTGGTGATCTCCTGTTCCTCGTGGGTGTATTTGTGATGGTTGTGTTGACAACAAAATGTGTGAATCTTCAGTTAAACTTGAATCATAGTTTTGTGTTTCCTGGGTGTGAATTATTTGGATATTGAGTTATATTTTTTATTATATTCATATTTTATATATATATATATATGTGTGTGTGTGGTGTGTGTGTGTGTGTGTGTGTGGTGTGTGTGTGTGGGTGTGTGGTGTGTATATATATAGAGATCATATGTATTTTGCATACTTAAATACTCTATCAATGTACTAAAGCATGCTTCTTTTTTCATAAGGGTATAATCAGCGAAACTACTAAAGTTCACTTGCCACCTTCAATGACTTACAGTGGTGCTTTTGAAGGTTTGTGAACCCTTTACAATGTTCTATATTTCTGCATGAATATGACCTAAAAACATCATCAGATTTCTACAAAAGTCCTAAACTAGTCATTTATTTATTTGAGGAAAATGATCCCAATATGACATATTAGTGAGTGGCAAAAGTATGTGAACCTCAAGGATTAGCAGCTAATTTGAAGGTGAAATTAGTCAGGTGTTTCCAATCAATGGATGCCAATCAGTTGGGAGTGGCCACCCTGTTTTATTTAAAGAACAGGGATCTATCAAAGTCTGCCTGCTCTTCACAACACATGTTGTGGAAGTGTATCATGGCACGAACAAAGGAGATTTCTGAGGAGTTCAGAAAAAAGGAGTTGTTGATGCTCAGCAGGCTGGAAAAGGTTACAAACCCATCTCTAAAGAGTTTGGACTCCACTAATCCACAGTCAGACAGATTGTGTACAAATGGAGGAAATCCAAGACCATTGCTAGCCTAGCCTCCCCAGGAGTGGTCGACCAACAAAGATCACTGCAAGAGCAAGGCGTGTAATAGTTGGTGAGGATCACAAAAGAGCCTATGGAACTTCTAGCAACTGAAGGCCTCTCTCACATTGGCTAATGTTAATGTTCATGAGTCCACCATCGAAGAAGAAGAACACTGAACAATAATGGTGTGCATGGCAGGGCTGCAAGGAAAAGTCACTGCTCTCCAAAAGAACATGCTGCTCGTCTGCAGTTTGCTGAAGATCACGTGGTCGAGCCCAGAAGGCTATTTGGAAGAATGTTTTGTGGACGGATGAGACCAAAATAGAAACTTTTTGGTTTTTAAAAGAAAAGCGTTATGTTTGGAGAAAATTAAAACACTGTGCATTCCAGCATAAGAACCTTTATCCCATCTGTGAAACATGGTGGTGGTATAGTTGTCATGATTTGGGCCTGTTTTTGCTGCATCTGGGACAGGACGGCTTGCCATCATAGATGGAAACAAAGAATTCTGAATTGTATCAGAGAATTCTAAAGGAAAATGTCAGGACATCTGTCCCATGAACTGAATCTCAAGAGAAGGTGGGTCATGCAGCAAGACACGCCCCTCAGCACACAAGCCGGTCTACCAAAGAATGGTACAGAAGAATAAAGTTCATGTTTTGGAATGGCCAAGTCAAAGTCCTGACCTTAATCCAATGGAAATGTTGTGGAAGGACCTGAAGCGAGCAGCTAATGTGAGGAAACCCACCAACATCCCAGAGTTGAAGCTGTTCTGTACAGAAGGGAATGGGTAAGTGAGAAGCTTTTTCCTATGAAATTGCCACACTGAGTCTCAATCCCCTGAGCCCACTCATTTAGGACTCAAACCTGGGTCACTGTGGTGGTGGGCTATGACACCATGCCTGTCATAGAATGATATATTCTCTGAAAACAGTAAAAAGATGAACACAATTAGCACGGATTGATTGTCAGTAATATTTACTGATAATGGATGAAACGCATATGCACACAAAAAAAACACAGGACCACTCCTGATCTCCATCTCTCTACTTTTCAAAACATTCATTTTTCTCCCATCAGCAACATCCTCTCCTTACAATCTGGGCAACCAGGTGCAGTTACCATGCCAGCCCTGGACAGAAAAACATGACTGTTGACAGAGGGGGAAAGATGGAGAAAGAGAGAAAACGCAGTAGGAAGCCAACATCTGATGTCTCAACTAAAGCCCCACATCATGTACTCGTCCTGCAGGGTGCAGGTAATTGGTGTCAGGAGAAAAAGCACTTCTGAGCTATATTTAAAAACTGAAAGTTCAAAAACAAAAACGACAGCTGCATTTTTTCCCCCCAGCGCCAACAACAATGACATGTCTCCCTTTAATAAATTGACACCAGATAGAGAACTCCGTTCTCAGTACATTGAAACTTATAGTGTTTCTTGTTATAAAAACTGATTAAACAGAGTTGAACCTACAAAGTGCACATAATATGTATGTGTGTTTGTGGTACATTTACATTTAACAGCAATTTGGCAGACGCCTTATCCAGAGAGACTTACAATTGGACAGTCCTTACAATCCAAGCAATTGTGGGTTAATGTCTTGCTCAAGGACCCCACAGTGCCAAGCTTGGCAGAGGTGGGATTTTGAACCTCGACCCTTACTTATCCATAGTCCCAGTACCTTAACACTAGCTTTAACCACAGTCCCTACAGAACAATATATGTATGTGTGTATACAGTGGCCCCCTATGTGTATATACTCATTGACAAATAAAGGAAAAGATAAGTTTTTTTTGGGGGGAAAACTGTTTCAATTAAAAGAAGGCTCTAGTTACCCTATTGGGGTTGCCTAAATCCTGGATATAAGATGGAGATATGGTTGGGCATGGAGGTATACAGGTTCCCTGTGGTATACTGTGGAACATTTTGCCCACAGATGTTGCAGCTAGATCCTGCACACTCATAGGTTGCCAAAGATGGCGTCCAAGCTGGTTCCATAATGCTCGATTGGGGATAAAGCAGGTAAACCGGACAGGCCAAGGAAGTGTTGCAAATCTTGCAGAGACATTCCCCTCAAAGAAAGCCTTGCAGTGTGTATGTGCAGCATTATGATGCTGAAAAATGCCAGTTGGAAGCCCTGCCATGAGAGAAACACAAAAATGGTCACAGGATGTCCTGCACATATCGCTGAGTTTTGTGGTGTCCCCTCCTATCACTACTAGGAGTGAGTACTGTTCAAATGCAAATGGCTCCACAGATCATCACACCAGCAGTTGAGGCAGTGTGTTGCTTCCACAGCAAAGGAAGGATTGGAGCACTCACCACGAAGCCTCCATTCTTTTTCAAACCCCACTGTTTTTTTTGGATCCCAAAAAGAACCTGGATTCCATCATTAATGAATGACATGTTACCAGTCCTTAGCAGTCAAGATTTCTTGTTCTTGACATCACTGAAAATGATGATTGGACAAATTTCCTTCTGCCTAATCACCTGGAAATTGTTTGCTCAGATACAGGCATGTGTCAAGAAGGTGCCAGCTGTATTTGGAATGGTGGAAAACGAAAACTGTGGAAGCTACTCATGCTTGTCAGAGGATCAAACAATCCTCTCTACTGGGGGTCTGTCTGGGATGTCAGAGCCCTGTTCACCACATGTGTGTGTGTGCCCTCATGAAACCACTCGCTCCCAAAAGAACTTGGGCAGAACAGCTTAGAGGGCGGGCAATCGTCGAAAAACCACCATGCTGGTTCTCCAAAGTCTGTCTAGTGTGGGGCAAAATGCTTAAATGTATTAGCTGTTCACACCAAGTGTATTTACATACTACCCAAAAATAGCTTCTGAGAGCCATTTTATAGGGCTTCGGCAGGGGGGAAGTATTTTTTACGCCCTCTTGTGGCATTCTAAAACCCAGGTGTCTAATCAGACCACAACCTTGTAATCATTTACATATCTGCCTGAGACAGAACTGCAATGCCAAGTTTTGCAGCAATCCCAACATTTCTATATATGGGAGCGTTCATTTTTTTGTCAGTGAGAGAATATACTTGGGGCAAAAAAGTATTTAGTCAGCCAACTGATTGTGCACAGTTCTCCTACTTACAAAACGAGAGAAGAGTTTCTGTAATTTTCATCATAGCTACACTTCAACTATTGTTGTGATTTACGTAGATCTAGGAAACATGAACACCAAAATACGAGAGTGGAGTCTGTATCTGGATTACATTCATATCATTTATGCTACACTCACACCACCTGTTACTGAGTAGACCATAAAATGAGAAAAAAAAAAATCCAGGGAAATCACATTGTCAGATTTTTTAAGAATTAATTGTATATTATGGTGGAAAATAAGTATTTGGTCAATAACAAAAGTTAAACTCAATACTTTGTAACCATACCTTTGTTGGCAATGACAAAAGGTCAAACATTTCCTTTAAGTCTTCAGCAGGTTGGCCACACACTGTAGCTGGTATTTTGGCCCATTCCTCCCATGCAGATCTCCTCTAGAGCAGTGATGTTTTGGGGCTGGCGGGGCAAAACACGGACTTTCAACTCCCTCCACAATGTTCTATGGGGTTGAGGTCTGGAGACTGACTAGGCCACTCCATGGACCTTGAAATGCTGTTTACGGTGCCACTGCATTGTTTGCCTGAGTGGTGTGTTTTTGGGATCATTGTCCTGCTGGAAGAACGCAGCCACGTTTGGCTTAAATCTCATGAATATAGGGACCCGTTCATTCTTCTCCTAACAAGGATCAGTCGTCCTGGTCCCCCTTTGCAGAAAAAACACCCCCAAAGATTGATGTTTACACCCCCATGCTTCACAGTAGCTATTATGGTGTTCTTGGGATGCAACTCAGCATTCAAACATAAGTTTTTCATCACAAATGTCTATTTTTTGGTTTCATCTGGCCACATGATATTCTCCCCCAATCCTCTTCTGGATCATCCATAAGCGCTCCTATGGCAAACTTCAGATGGGGCCTGGACATGTACTGGCTTAAAGCAGGGGGGCACGCCTGGCACTGCAGGATCTGAGTCCCTCTCGGTAGTGTGTAGTGTGTTACTGATGGTAGCCTTTGTTACTTTTGGTCCCAGCTCTCTGCAGGTCATTCATCAGGGTCCCTCCCGTGTAGTTTCTGGGATTTTTGCTCACTGTTTCTCATGATCATTTTGACCCACGGGATGAGATCTTGCGGGGGAGCCCCAGAATTGAGGGAGGATGAGATTATCAATGGTCTTGTAAGTCCTTACAGTTGCTCCCACAGTTGATTTATTCACACCAACCTGCTTGCCTATTTGTAGATTCACTCTTCCCAGCCTGGTGCAGGTCTACAATTTTTCTTCCTGGTGTCCTTCAACAGCTCTTTGGTCTTGGCCATGGTTGAGTTTGGTCTGTCTGACTGTTTGAGGCTGTGACAGGTGTCTATTATACAGATAACGAGGTCAAACAGGTGCCATTAATACAGGTAACGAGTGGAGGACAGAAGAGCTTCTTAAAGAAGCAGTTTTTACAGGTCTTGTGAGAGCCAGAAATCTTGCTTGTTTGTGGGTGACCAAATACTTATTTCCACCATGATTTTTACAATTTTAAATTCTTTTAAAAAGCCTACAATGTGATTTCCTGGAATTTTTTTCGTCCCCCTCATTTTTTGTCCCCTCTCATAGTTGAAAGTGTAGCTATGATGAAATGAAAATTACAGACCTCTGTCATCTTTCAAAGTAGGAGAACTTGGCACAATCAGGGCTGGACCTAAATACTTTTCTTGGCCCACTGTATGGTCTGAAAAGGAGAAAAATATCCAGTGAGCAAAAGTTCTCTGGGCAAAAATGCGATGATTCTTATTGAATGCCGTCTCTGAGGGAGGGGGTGGTCGGAAATCTCTGAGTGCTGCATCAATGACCGCTATGAGGGACTTGCTTCCTGTTTAAGACACACTTATACCTGTGCCATGTTCTCCAGCGATAACCGTGGCACCCTGGGGTTAAAACATGACAATTCCAGAGCAAGCAGTTTGTTTTAGTGCCCCTATAACACACACATGACGTGTGATCCTATTGTATGGTGCACGTCCATTTTCCTGTAACCAAGGCAACTGCATTTCCCAAGTTATACCCCAGCGAGAGGAACTATATGACTCTCGTTGCTAATGCAAGGTTTCGGAGACGTGGATTGTAGGATGGCCTGCTATAGTTCTATTCTTTATTTCTAGGCCCGTATCTGACCTGCAGTACAGGAGGAAGTGCTGTTAGGTTCATTATGCTGTTATTCATTCATCCTGAGAAATTAGTCTGAGAAAAAAGCCTGCATTTTCGCAGCTTATCTTTAACAGTTCTGTTTTACAGCCACAAGCGGGTGTTGGCTATAATAAAGGAATGAGCACTTAGCGTATGATTGAACCCATTACAGTTGCCGAGCTCGTCTTTCTTCTGCGGCCCCCCTCAGGGCCTCCCTAATGCTGTGGACACCTCGTCTCTTTGATCATGTGTGGAAGGTTAGCTTGTCCCTCGCAGCAGGAGCGAGCTGTTCTGGCATTCCCACAGACTCTCCGTCTCAAGCTTAATGAAGTGCCTCAGTGCAGCCCAGACCCTGCATCTTCTCACACACAGGGATTTATTGAAGTGTAGTGCAGGATCTGCTTCATTCCCTCACTGCCTGTTCTCTGTGTGGGTTGGGATTACAAGCATGAGGAGACTGGGAACATGACCAGCGCCGGATTTCCAAACGAGACCAGAACCATCACAGCGCTGATATATTTAGGTTTGCTGATATGCACGACGGAGATTAAACGCTCGAGTTGAACGCTACTTACGCTCTGGGAAACAGAAATGGACATTGATCAGACGTCCATAATAAGTAGACTCTGGTACTGTAATGTAAATATAGCACAACACTTACAAACCCCATTCGCTGCTCGTTACAAATTAGTGGAAAGTCATACACTCAAACACGAAAACAAAACAGTCTGTAAACACATCAACTGCGTTAGAAAAGTCTGTAGTCCTAACGGGAGCTAACAAACAAGCGAGCTGAATGAATAAAAGACTTCTGGGATCAGATTCATGAAAGCTTTCTTAAGAAAAAAACTTGGAAGGTTCTTAAGGCAAACACTAACCAGTTCATAAGAATGTTCTTAAATGCAATTCTCTAAAAAAAAAAAAAAATTAAGAAGCTCTCAAATATTATCTTAATTAGTTTTTTTTTTTTTTAATCTTCCTTGTTTTTTCTTACTATACAGTGGTGCTCAACTGGTGAACCCTTTAGAATTTCCTCCTTGCCAACCCTGCCATGCCCACCATTGTTGTTCAGTGTTTCTTCTGATGGTGGACTCATGAACATTAACATTAGCCAATGTGAGAGAGGCCTTCAGTTGCTTAGAAGTTACCCTGGGGTCCTTTGTGACCTCAACCAACTATTACACGCCTTGCTCTTGGAGTGATCTTTGTTGGTCGACCACTCCTGGGGAGGGTAACAATGGTCCTGAATTTCGTCCATTTGTACACAATCTGTCTGACTGTGGATTGGTGGAGTCCAAACCGTCTTCAGAGATGGTTTTGTAACCTTTTCCAGCCTGATGAGCCATCAACACACTCTCTTTTCTGAAGTCCTCAGAATCTCCTTTGTTCGTGCCATGATACACTTCCACAAACGTGTTGTGAAGAGCAGACTTTTGATAGATCCCTGTTCTTTAAATAAAACAGGGTGCCCACTCACACCTGATTGGCATCCCATTGATTGAACACACCTGACTCTTAATTTCACCCTTCAAGTTAGCTGCTAATCCTAGAGGGTCACATACTTTTGCCACTCAATAATATGTCATATTGGGTCTCATTTTTTCCTCAAAAAATAAATGACCAAGTATAATATTTTGTCTCATTCGTTTAACTGGGTTCTCTTTATCTACTTTTAGGACTTGTGTGAGAATCTGATGATGTTTTAGGTCATATTTATGCAGAAAATATAAACTCCATTCAGTTTATAATTAACGTTACCTCTGACAGGAGCATCGGACTTGACTGGTCTCTATAACAATTTCTGAGTCCACCCTACTTCCAGACCAACACTGGAGTTGAGTAATCCTACATTAGACTCCATGAAAAAGAGATGCCACAAGTTAAAATATCCTACATTGTTTTTCCATTTCCAAAAACAGTGGTGGCTCAGTTGAAGGTGAAAATTCACGACTACTAATCAAAAGGTTGTGAGTTTAAATCATGGCTGCCACTGCTGGGCCCTTGAGTCTCTCTGGATAATCTCAGCTCTAAATTGACCTTAGGTGAGGATGTGAGTGATTTAATTAAACATTCTTTACTATGCAGGGTTCAATGCATCCATTGCGACTCTCATCAGAATAAAGCCGTTCCAGCTATATCAGGCGTCAGGCGCAGACACAACTGGCTGCTTAAATCTGACAGCTACGTGACCCTATCCAGGAACAAGTGGAGTTTAAACGTGTCTGCTTTATGTCCAAACACTTTTGCCTAATTCATAAAAAGTACTGTAATGTAACCAAGGGCTGAATTGATAATCTATTCAATGGCAGCTTGTCACAAAGAAAATACTCCATTTCCAACAAGTATCCAGCTATATTGGATACTGATTCTCATCCTTTGTTTATGTGTAAATCAGATTCAGATGTACAGCAACATTAAATAATAAAAGCACTAAACAATCCGGGGATTTCTAGTGAAGAATTGTTCTTAGTCTGGTGTAAAAGGCTTTGGGGGGAACTCGTACTGGTTCCTCTGGATGCCCGTGTGTCGCGTGAGGGTGAACCTCTGTGTTATTACCATATAGATTGGTTGTCTCTCAGTGTCATTTCCATTTTGATGGAGGCAGGCTGGGAAGAAATGTCAGGACATAATGTGCTGCTGCATGACAGAGAGCTCGGGCAGAGGATGGGTATCAATCTTCTAATGCCTCATGAAAGGAAAATAGTACAGAGCGCAGCATTGATAAGACTTGTGAACAGACCGCTACACAGTCGGTGACACTCAGCTGGCTAATTCCATGTTATATACACCCGAGCACTGCTGCTGTTTGTTTGCTTTTTCTCTGCTTGGCACAGATTAGAACCTTCCCCATACAAAAATTAGCATCTACTGTGGTACCTTGGTTATCGACTTTCCAGAATGCGTTCCAGAAGTACCGAGCAATGTTTCTCACAAGAAATAATGTACATGGAATGAATCTGTTCCAAACCCCCAGAAAATCCCCCTGTATAAGGCAATACATTAATGGAGTTGTACTGTACAGGAGCTCCCATCATAAGTTAAATGGATCATGAACCGATGAGGTTCTTAGCCGATTACACATTAACACTTACATTACTCTACAGTTGGCCAAAATCATAAACACAAAGCATATTTTATAATAATGTGTTGACAATCTCATGTAATTTAGTGAGTAATGGATTGAAAGTGAAAACTAAAAGCAAAACACTTACTCTATTGGTGAACTCAGGGCACTAGCATAGCTGCTAATGCTAACTGCAGCCTGTGTTCTGGAGGATTCAGTTCCTGTTTTCATTCAGTTATTTTCAGCAAATCACCTTCCTCTCTCCACAATACCCAGACATAATCGTTTAAAGATAACATGAGTTAATAATAATAACAATAATAATAATTATAATTTCAGCCAAATCTAACAGCCAGATATAAACACATCACTCTGCTAAGGAATCGAAATCACAAGGATGCTGTGAACAGGAATTATTTGTTGAGAACATTTTGCCCCTCTTCAGACTTTGAAAAGTACACCTGTGACATAATGGGCAGACTTTTGCCTGTCAAACACTGAATAGCAGAGGAGTATTGCGTATGCATCTTGTAAAATGAAGACGCTCTCAAATAGCACTACACAAAACATGTCCTGCATCCATTGCTTGTGTAGCACAATGGCTTTTTGCTTGACAACGAAACCGTGGGAGTTTTGCATAACAGTAGTGGAAAAGACATTGATTATTGTTTACCTACTACAGTATTTTGGAAAGACTGCAGATCCTCTTGGGCACCCTATTCAGGCCAGTTTCTGGCTTCTTAATTTGGTCGTGCCATATCCTCACAGAGTCTCTTGAGATTTATCTCTGCATACAACACCTCTCAAGCATGGGAGGAAGGATGTAGGTCAGTGAGCGCCTCCATACAAGACAAACGGAGACATCTATGGTGAGAATGAGCCTGCAGGGGGGAACATGCTCAGAGTGGTGGGCTAGTGTAATATGTATGCCAAGGCATGTACAGTGGTAGCTCGGTTTTTGACCACCCCGGAACTCGTCGAATTCAGTTCTCGGCGCATTTTGACTAGGAAAATTTGTCTCAGTTCTCGTCATTAGTCGAGCCGCGCTACTTGTTTCAGCTGACACTTGATTCACGATTCAGTACACAGTGATTCAGTTTTACAACAGCCTTTTCTCAGTGCAGATCTCTGCTGTGTTTATCATTTTTTTCTTTATTTTTATATCTACAGTACTTTTTTCTTATTGCAAATAAGTCTCCATGGGTCCTTAGATGGTTAGTTTTAAGAGCCAACTGAAAGGCAAACAGGAACTGAATCCTCCAGAAGACAGGCTGCAGTTAGCTTTGCAGCTATGCTAGCACCCTGAGTTCATCAATAGAGTAAGTGTGTGTTTACTTTTCACTTTCAATCCATTACTCACTAAATTACATGAGTTTTTTCAACAGTTTATTATAAAATAACTGTAACTGTAGGATAATGTAAGTGTTAATGTGTAATAGGCTGCATTATGATATAGAATAGACTACATTAAACTCATCAGTTCATGATACAATTAACTTGGATGGATTTGTTGAACGTATCCCCATCATAAATCAGGGAGCTCCTGTACAATACACTTCCATTAATGCATATAATGCTTCATCCAGCGTGGATTTTCTGGGGGTCTGGAATGGATTCATTCAATTTACATGGTTCCTTATGGGAAAAATTTGCTCAGTAGTCGTTTTTGGTTCAGAAAAGGTACCACTGTATTGTAGAATTACCGTTGTAGGGGTCGTACACAGGGACTGACCTGGTAATACTCTTCTTCTTTTATTGTTCTTATTAAAAGAATGCTCTTAATTAGCAGCTATTTACATTTCGGCCATTTAGCAGATGCACTAATCCAGAGCGACTTACAACATATATAGTCTTACAATCCAAGCAGTTGTGGGTTAAGGGTCTTGCTCAAGGACCCAACAGTGGCAACCTGGCAGAGGTGGGTTTTGAACCCTGGACCTTCAGGTCCACAGTTCCTGGTATACTGTGCACTGTATACACAGGTATACTGTGTAGATGGACAAACCTATGAGGAGTTACAAACTGCACAACTCGCTGGTGTGTAACGTCACCTCTTTCCATCCTGTTCTTTTGCCTGAAACACTGTGTCCATGATATCAAAGTGCAAACGTAGCAGCAAAGTCAGGATGTAGAGGGAAATATTTGAGGTCCCTCGTGGATTACACCAGAGTAAATAGATCCAGTGGTTTAGCTTGTCAGCTAATGATGGCGTTCTCATCCTCATGGGGTCCCGGCCTGCGAAACTCATTAGTGATAATTGGTCAGTCTTTCTAATGCAGAGTGAATGGGATATCCACCCAGGGAGCTCAGCAAAGTCCTGCCACTCAAACCTCTGTTTCTCCTGTTCACTGTAATATGTAGATCGAGCTCAGGCAGGGAACCTTCTTACCTATCAGTGACAGAAGTTATAAAACCCATTACGGCTCAGTCCTATGGATTCTGCTTGGATTTCAGATACTATAGACAAAATAGTGAGGATGGGGATGGATGCCCTGGACATGAAGAAAGCTCTATATAAGCATGCAGTATTATTTCCAGTTCAATTTAATATGGAACAGAGGCCGCGCAAGGAGGTTTGGTCTCTTTTTGAGTCTTGGTCCTCCCAAGGTTTCTTCCTTGCCACTGTCGCCCTCGGCTTGCTCATTTAGAGCTCTGGACCTATATAGTTGTGAAGTTGAATTGAGACAATGCTGTGTTGTAGAAACAGTAAATAAATACATTTGACTTTGACTTGTATGCTAACTGCTCTGTTTGCACCAGGAAAAGCTCCTGAACTTATTCTGCCGGCGGCAAGGCGTTTTTTTTTGTTGTTGTTGATGTTTATTTTATAGGTGGATGTCAGTCACATACTGTATTGTAGCCTGAGGTAAGAATATCTTGATTAGCTTACTTGGGAATTTGGTGCACTAATTACTGTAGATGAGTTCTCTGTCACTTATTGGTCACCACATATTGCAGTGAACAAACAGCAAAATATTAGCTTGTAGGTTTAAGGTTTAAGGTACAAAGTTCAAAGGATATCATGGTGACTTTCTTATGGCGCTTATATACACACTGCCCAGCCAAAAAAAAAAGGTCACCACCTGGATTTAACTAAGCAAATAGTTACATAGTTAAAGAAAAGCGCCTCCTATTGGATAATTACTGCATTGGTGATTGTTTCAGCTGGCAACAAGTTATTGAACCTTTACCGATGCAGTGAGGAGCTTCTCATTTGTTAAACAACCATGTCGAAAGACACATCCTGTGGTTGTGGAAAAGATGTTCATCTGTCTCAGAAGGGTCAGATTGTGAGAGGGTGGTTCAGGGAGCATGAGCCATCATTAACACCCATGGATTGGCCACCACAGAGTCCAGACCTGAACTCCATTGAGAATCTCTGGGATGTGCTGGAGGAGACTTTGTGCAGTGGATCAAATCTCCCATCATCCATACAAGATCTTGGGGAAAAATGAATGCAACTCTGGACAGAAATAAATGTTGTGACATTGCAGAAGCAGTTCTGTCCAGAGTTGCATCAGTTAGGGTTAAATAACTTGTTGTAAGCTGAAACATAATTACCAATGAGGTAATTATCCGATGGGAGGCTATTGCTTAGTTAAATCCAGGTGGCGACCTGTTTTTTTTGGCTGGGCTGTATGTGTATATATATGTGTGTATATGTATGTATATATATATATATATATATATATATATATATATATATATATATATATATATATATTAGTCCATCTGTTTCCCTACATATTTTTAGACCCCTTTACTATGTCATCTAATGGCCAGGACCCCCACAGGACCAGAACATACCTGTACTCGATGACTACGTGTAAATGGCCCTTTTTTCTCCCATGTTCACATCTGCAAGGCATCTGCTGCTGGTCTAATGACATTCTGTCTGTATGGTACAAGACCATGTCCTGGCCTTGACTGGATCTATGAACACAACTGTGAGTAAACTCTTGGGGGTATTTGCCTTTCCCGTTCTCTGCTCGTCCACAGCAGCTACAGAGGATCAACGGACAATCTCTGGGCTCACATTGAGGAAAAAACACCAGCAAGTAATAAACTCCAGCCATTACACAGAAAGCTCAGCTTACTGATCTAATCAAGTAGCAGCACAGTAAACATGATGTCTTGTATTTCATGAACCAGGAGGGATAAGCGTGAATTACGATTGCATATCTGTGCTGATGGTCTTCTCACGCCTTCTCATAACCGAAAGGCTGGCAAACAGCTGACACGGAGCCACGTCCTGTTGTTCGGTTATTAAGTGGGCGGATCTGCTGGTACGCTAAACACATTTGTAACGAGCACGTTGTGACAACGTAGCCCAAGCGATGCGGCCAGCACATCTGTTCTGTCTCATTACTAGCGCGCTAAGAATAGACAGCTTTTTGCAGTGCGGTGATTAGTGATGCGCTATATCAGTGTTATGTCTTTCTACCGAGTGCATCCTAATGAGCTGCTGCTCTTGTTCTGCTTGTATTCGCAGGAACGGAAAACTGATGACACCTTAGTCTGGTGATAAAGTGAGTAACAAGGGATCCGTGTGAAAGCACAGTGATGTGTCGCTAGTTTGTTGTACTCCCGTTTGTAGGCAGAATCTTTTTTTTTTCTGGTGAGAATGGAAAAATGTTGTACTACTGTTTAGTTTGGGTCCTTTTATTTAGTGTGTCACGTCACAAAAATGACAAGTGTAGAACGTTTAAGCTTAAGCTTACTGTGGACCAATAGGTTCAGGGTTCAAATCCCACCTCTGCCAAGATGCCACTGTTGGGTTTAAGAGTGCAGCAAAACAGGCCCAAACCATGATACTACCACCACCATGTTTCACAGATGGGATAAGGTTCTTATGCTGGAATGCAGTGTTTTCCTTTCTCCAAACATAACGCTTTTCTTTTCAACCAAAAGTTCTATGTTGGGCTCAACAGTCCAACCACAAAACATTCGTCCAGTAGCCTCCTGCTTGTCCAACGTGATCTTTAGCAAACTGCACGAGTCATCACATGTTTCTTTTTGGAGAGCATGGCTTTCTCAAACAATGTGACGTCAAAACAATCATTTGAGGGGAGGGAATGGATTTGATTCTGACTTTGAACAGATCAGAGAGAACCAATTAAGTTTGAATCCCAAGGTTCCACTGTATTGCCTGAGTCATACAAACCCAGAGCTTTCCCATTATCATATTACACAAGTACATGTAAACTTAATCAGATTACTGACAAAATCTGATTTTCTGCAGTTACCGAATCGGCTCAACAGAAAAGGAAAAATCCAAAGTGGCCCAGTTGGTAGAGCACTCATTCCCAGCACTGTGCGCCTCCGCTTCACATCCCACCCCTGGCAAGGTGCGGTTTGGCCGTCGGTTTAATTGCACGCCATTCCTTCACTTCCTCGCAGGATGTCTCGCTTCATGTCTGTTCCACTGGGTCCATGGTTCCGGTTCACCTCTGTACCTGAGGTACCCGCTCCCCCTCACGCCTGTTTCAGATTGAGTCTAGTTCCGTGTGCATGTCATATGGCCGACGCCCCATCGGTGGACTCTCAGGTCAGGGCTGTGGTGCAGTTGCATTTAGACTAGGTGTTTGTAACCTCTGCAGTAAAAAGCACTACACAAACATATTTATAAGGCTGCTTGTTTAATGCTGTGACTAAACTGTCCCTGTGAGAGACGATGTAGCCGATTCACTCGATAATCAGCAATGCCAGTGCCTTTCATTTCCCCCACTAAAATCCCTCCTTTAGATGCCCAGCACCTCTGGGGAGGATGAGAAATGATGGCTCTGGTAGCTGAGCTTGTGCTTATCTGAGTGGATCAGACAGAGCAGGGCTTCCAGCTTGGAGTGCTTAGAGCAGATAAAGCAACGTAGCCTCTTCTTCCCCGCCTGATCTTCTTCATCTCCTCCGCTCTCTGGTGGCGCAAAGGGAGCCCATAATCTTCAAGCCGTTTATTTCCGTGATGAAATCGGTGTGACTGGAGGTGCCAGCTTGCCGGTAGGATTTGGGCAGTGGGAGTACGAGACCGATGTGAGGAGGCACGGCTGACTTTTTTGGGTTATGTTATGTAAAAAGTGGCATTCCTTTGAGAAAGGCCATGTGATTCTGATCCATGTCACCAAACGCCACCGAAGTTTTTGCTTTTTGTTTTTACATTACAATAACAACGAGGAGGCGAAGTAACTCAAGTTTCTTTTACTTGAGTACTAGAATCTGAATTAAAAAAACAGTCAAGTAAAAGTTGAAGTATGGCTTAAATATTTTACTCAAGTAGAAGTATAAAAGTATATACTACTAAATGTACTTAAAGTACAAAAGTTTTTGAAACAGGATGTCTACAACTACAAGAATCATCTACAGAAATCATAAAAAATACCTTATCTTTAGCTAAAACACCAAGGCAATACAGAATAAAAACATTATCAGGCATGAGGAACAAAAATATCCAAAATACTTTGGAATTTTTTTTTTATAAACACTGCTAAATCTTTCATAACTAGACATGATAATATTCAGTAACACAGCAAAACATGATATTTAACCCAAACTATAGTTACCATCGACTTTTTAAACACTGCCACTGCATTTTAGTCCAATAAACTGCAGCTTTAACCATTTTAGAGCAGTTCTTCTCTTAAACACTCCGCTCCACTACGCGATAGAAAAATATTTATGCAACACTTTTGAAAATATTATACAGTTTGTTAAAGACACTTCATATATTTATCACAGAAAAATAATTCACTGTCCCAATTACCTGGAAAAACCTCTAGGGTCTGAATAATAAGACAGTGCAAAGTGTATACAGTTATTTTTGGAAGTAGAATGCATCATGTGGGATCTAACGTTGTTATTTTTTTTGAAAGAAAATCTAAATTAAGAGCCGTTATGAAATGTAGTCAGGAAAAGTACAGAGTGTTCCTTGAAATGTAGTAAGTACAGTAAAAAGTATTGTGTTACAGAAATAATCAAGAAAGACGATACCTCAACAAATTTAAGTAGAGTAACAAAGTAGGTTACTTGTACTTCATTTACCACTTTAAAGTATAAAATTATAAAGTCTTTCTAACACTTTTTAACGTTCAGCATAATACATTCTACCCAAAATAACTCTATACACTTTACACTCTTTGTATTATTAATCAGAAACTTTTTTAGCATTGTTGTGTCACTCCATATCCCATCTATGCTTTAAATATTTTTTAGAAATCCATAATATTTTACTTTAAAATACATATTTGAGTCATGTCCCCAATTCTGAAAATGAGGGAACATGCCACAAGTCACATGATCAGTAGGAAGTTGTGTCATCTGGATCTTCTGAAGACCAAAAGTAAGTTCTCTCTTATTTCCAAGAAGTTGAAATTTCCCCAATCTTATATACAGCACGTTGCATAACAATGGGACCGGTGATCAGTTTGATATGCAGATTGACATAGCCATTAACGACAATGTCCACGTGTGCCATTCACACATGATTGGGGAAGGGCTGCGATGGGAGCCCATGGCGCACCCAGAGTACACCTCTCACCATCTTACAATGGAGCCATCACAGCCCTTCCCCAATCCTGTGTGAATGGCACACGTGGACATTGTCGTTAATGGCTATGTCAATCTGCATATCAAACTGATCACCGGTCCCATTGCTATGCAATGGTGCTGGTACCAGTCGTTATGCAACGTGCTGTATATAAGATTGGGGAAGTTTTCCAACTGCTGAGACTGAAGAAGTCACTTAGATGAGTGACGAAACGTTTCTCCAACAAAATCTATGTCCAGATGAACAGATTCAACTTCTTGGATTTTCTTACCTGGATCATTGAGCATGCATCAAGACGTTCTCTCTTATTTTTTCCTGTACATTTGATGCTATTGTAACTATAACTGAGAAGCTCAATCTCAACTTACTATCCTGTTTTGGAGCACATTACAATGTGCTCAGTGTCCTAATGCCATTTTATGCATTTGCCAATGCTGTACTGAAAACTTAGTCCTAAAAGGACTGACACACAGTAATGGGAGAAACCTTGTAAAAATAAAATGACTGCCTGAGATTGACCAGTAGTCATTATGAATAGTTAAATATGTGTGTTGTTAGATTCAGTGTTGAAAAAATATAGAAAATTAAGTTTAATCTTTAAGAGTTACAACAAGCAAATGGCCCCCATTCAGCCCCCATATAAGCTACACTTCAACTTTTACTTGAGTATTTTTACTTGTGTCTTTCTGCCACCTCTGCTCATGAGCAGTGACACAACTGATTGGACACATACTGTAAAACACACGTTGTGTTTGCAATTCTGCCTGCAACTGCTCCATTTACATTACATTTACAGCATTTAGCTGTAGATTCTGCTCCAGAATCTCATTTAGCCCAATTTCGCCTCACTCCCCCTCACTGTGCCTTTAATAAAGCTTGTACACGTTGTTCTGTACAGCTAATGTGTTCCTGTATTTAGCGTTGGCCCCTGGAGCATTCAATTCTGGCTTTGTCGTGTGTGCTTGTGTTAAAGCAAAATGACTTCAAAAACTGAAGAAAGAAGAATTTTTGAAAACAATGGACTGTAGTAATTAATAACATCTTCCCTCAAGGGTGTGACTAGGTTGGGGCAGTTCAACTACGATTAAACCTTTATCTGGGATTTCCTCATTCATAGAACAGCGATGTTTAATTCTGCTCTTATATGATGAGTCAATAAGAGCAAAAATGCACTGAAAAGTCTTGCCTCAAAATTACCCAAGTGCAGTTCATGCCTCTCAGGTCTCCAAGTACAGCTCCTAGTGCAGCAGTTTCTCAGATCACACTTTAGCTGCCCCTTTGAACAAGCACTTTTCTTAAACACTGAAAACATCAGACCACAGAGCACACAAATGAAAAAGGCTGGAATATGGTAGCCCACCACCACAGGGACCCAGAGTCAAATCCTTGCCTTTGGGATGGGTGGTGTGTCACATGGAGGCACAGTTGGCTGTGGTTGAGGGAGAGAAGGGTGGTCAGGGGATCATTCTGTAACAGAATGCCTTTACATGCTCTTATCCATCTGATCATAGTCAGATTCTGCAGTTATTTCATTATTCATCGATCTAGAAATCAGATTAAGAAATTTGATAAAGAGAGCTGTCAAAGGGCACCAGGAAGAAAACTGTAGACCTGCACCAGGCTGGGAAGAGTGAATCTACAATAGGCAAGCTGGTTGATGTGAATTTAATTGTAAATTATGGTGGAAAATAAGTATTTGGCCAATAACAAAAGTTCAGCTCAATATTTTGGAACATAACCTTTGTTGGAAATGACAGATGTCAAACGTTTAGTGTAAGTCTTCACCAGGTTGGCACACAGTGTAGCTGGTATTTTGGCCCATTCCTCCATGCAGATCTCCTCTAGAGCAGTGATGTTTTGGGGCAACACGGACTTTCAGCTCCCTCCACAAATTTTCTATGGGGCTGAGGTCTAGAGACTGGCTAGGCCACTCCAGGACCCTGAAATGCTTTTTATGGAGCCACTCCTTCGTTGGCCGAGCGGTGTGTTTGGGACGCAGCCACGTTCCATCTTCAATGCTCTCACTGATGGAAGGAGGTTTTGGCTTGAAATGTCACGATACATGGCCCCGTTCATTCTTCCCTTAACATGGATCAGGTGTCCTGTCCCCTTTGAACAAAAACAGCCCCAAAGCATGTGGTTTCCACCCCCATGCTTCACAGTAGGTATGGTGTTCTTGGGCTGCAAACAATATTATACCACATGATATTCTCCCAATCCTCTTCTGGATAAGCCATATGCTCTCTGGCTTGAGCAGAGGGGCACGCCTGGCACTGCAGGATCTGAGTCCCTCTCGGCGTAGTGTGTTACTGATGGTAGCCTTTGTTACTCTCTGCAGGTCATTCATCAGGTCCCTCTGTGTAGTTCTGGGATTTCTGCTCACCGTTCTCATGATCATTTTGACCCCACG
>JAJAGP010006049.1:0-25620 GCA_025084515.1 Ancistrus triradiatus | reverse complement strand
TTATTGTAGCACCAAAAAGTAGCACTGTTGGCACCCAGTTCTGCCATTGTACCACCAAATCACCCTTAATGTACCAAAAACTAAAGGTCCCAGTTACAGGGTGGCCTGAAAAACAGGTTTTTATCAATACCAGTTCATGCATCACTACTACAATTACCAGATTGAGTTGCGCTTTATTTAAGGATGCACAAGTGTTTGTTGTTTAAAAACGAATTAAACTGAACCAGCAGTATATATACATATATATATATATATATATATATATATATATATATATATATATATATATAGACCATAGTAGTCGAAGGTTAGAACTGCAGCAGTGCAGCATCGACACTGACCTCTTTACCTTCGACAGTGAATGGGAATTATTGACAGAATGTAATCCTAATGAGCAGAGATGAATCACACACTACACACTCTCCAAACATCCATTTCTCCATAAATCTACACACACACGCAGCTTTTCATTCCTCTGGCACTACTACAGTCACAGTGGTACAACAGTTTTCACGATACAAAACGGTATAGAAGTTCGTCATTTATAGATGATTAATATAATTAACTGTAGAAACATTTTATTATTAAGCAGTGTTCTGCACAGTGGTGCAAGTGGAAATTTAATGTGTATAATTTAAAACACTAATAAAAAACAACTACATTTAGAACACAAAATAGCATTTGTTAGCTGTCTTTTGTTTCATTGTTTTGGCTCTCCATATCCCATCTATGCCTTAAATATTTTTACCATAAGACATCCATAATAATTTACTTTGATAATTTACATATTTAAACACACATTGTAGTAATGTACCCAGGTTTTCACTCAGTCCTGTTACCCATAACAATACCAATACAATTTTTGGGTAACTCAGTAGAATGTGCTCAGTTTCCTAATGCTATTAGTATGAATGGAATGTGGTTACAATGTAAGACCTTGCTAATTCTGTGCTGAAAACTCTTATAATATAAACAGTAACAGGACTGAGTAACAGTAATGGGAGAAACAATGTGAAAATAACATGCAAGTTACCTGAGATTGACTAATACTCATTATGAAGAGTTAAATATGTGTGTTGTTAGATAGATGTGTGTTGAAAAACTACAGAAAATGAGGTTACAAGAAGCAAATGGCGCCCATTCAGCAAAAGACAAGCAGAGAAAAGCAGAGAGAAGAGGGTGAAAAAGGAATTAAAATCACTAGTGTGGAATTACTGTGGATATCCCAAACACAAAGGTGGGGTCGTCCTCAAGAACGGATATCGAGTTCGCAGAAAATGTGGATCCAAACTGGCTGTCAAAGGAGGAAACACATCAAACATGTTCACCCATCTTCCAGAACATCATTTTTCCGTGCAGATCAAAGTACGTGTCCAGTTTATAACCTTAATCCCTGACAGAAAACATTTAAACATCGATCTAAAACAAAAAGTGTGCTATCGAAATAAATGTCCACACCACGATCCACATCATGTCCGTTCGGTAACCTCTGACTCACAAACAGACAAAAACTGACCCCATGAAAACACCTACACAAATTTTCTGGCTTACAGGCTGATATCCAGTGAGTGGCCACTTTATTAGAGACACCTGCTCTATTACAATTGGAGTTTCCCTGTATGGAAATTAGACACGGGATTCTGCAGAATAAAATCAAGTGAACAAGTTTTCTGAGGATCCGATTCTTATCTGAGCGACTTCGAACGAGGCATGGTCATCAGTGCTAGACTAGCCAAGGTCGGTATTTCAAAAACTGTCAATCTTGTTGTGTTTTCCTGGTATCTAGAGTACGGTGTGATGGAGCTAAAATATCCAGCCAAAGGGAATCCTGTGGATGTAATCAACTCATAAACCAAAGGGGTAAGAAGAGCAGCACATAGGCATGCAAACAGCAGACAAATCCAAAGCTAGTGCTCCTACTAATGTGTTCAAACACTCATCATTCCTTAGCTCGGATGGGCTGTAACAGCAGGTGACCAGTTTGGGTGCCATTGCTGTCTATGAGAAACAATAAAGGCAAGACTCCAGTGGGTGAAAGAATAATGGTGAAGATGGCCTGGTGAGATGAATTCAGATTTCTGTTGCACCATGCTGATGGGAAGGTTCGAATTTGGTGGAAGCAGCATGAATCAATGAACGCTTAATATCAGATGTCAACAGTTCAGTGGTGGAATTTAAAAAATGGTGTGGTGAAAGTTTCCTTCGCACACAAACACACATTTGTGAATTTCTTTAAAGGTCGTGAATTCAATCTCATGCTTTGATGAACGATACACGGTGGTACTTCGGTTCTCGACCACCTCCGAACTGGTCGACTGTCTCGGTTCTCGGTGCACTTGCTAAAACTTGTATGAGTCGAACCGTGCGACTCGCTTCAGCCGAAAGTCGATTCACGATTCAGTACACAGGGATTCAGTCATTCCGATTCCCAATAGCTCTCACTCAGAGAAGATCTCCAGAGTTTATCGTGTTTTTCTTTATCTACATTACTGCATTCTTAGTGCAAATAAATCTCCAAGAGCTAACAAAGCAAAACAGGAAATGAATGCTCCAGAACACAGGCTGCAGTGAGTTCATCAATAGAGTAAGTGTTTTGCTTTTACTTTTCACTATTAATCCATTACTCACTAAATTCCATAAGATTATTCAACACCTTATTATAAAATAAGCATCGTGTCAATGATGTTGGCCTACTGTAGGTTAATGTAAGTGTTTTAAACATGAACTTATCATTACTTTTGAGGCTGAATCTCCATCTACAGGCACCATCCTATCATAAATCAGGGAGCACCTCTATTAATCCATATAATGCCTTTCACAGTGTGGATTTTCTGGGATTCTGGAATGAATTCATTCAATTTACATTATTCCTTATGGGAAAAATTTGCTCGGTACTCGACGTTTTCGATTCTTGACACGCCTTCTGGAACGAATTAATGACGAGAACCACAGTATAAGGCTCTCTTCTCTTAAAAGGTTGTTTTCACATTTCAAACGGTCCTGTCTGAATCACGCTGACCACCTCTTCAAATGGGCCACTTTTCCCTGAAATGGAGACTGACAGAAAACCGTCCTGAAGACCAGCATGACTGCACTCGTTCTGATCCTTCTCCATTATCAGCGTGATTCAGTGAGGGTCTGCTCCGAAAAAAAACAGCTGCTGTCACTCATCCAGTATCAAAGAACCCAGGAACGGAGGGACGGAGGAACGGAGTTCAGCTAGGCAAAAAGCAAAAGCTGAAGCAGGCGGTTTAAATCATGCACCTGAGAGAGTAATAAAAACGAACACTTACTGACGTTTCAATTTTTTGCAAGTAATAAAAGAGTAGGTACGAGACTGATGAGAGGACAACATTGTTAAAAGAATGAAACTGAAACGTTAAAGATGCGATGAGAGGCATTAAAGATCGATAACTGCAGTGTTAACACCAACATGCCGTCTTATTTTTATGGACCTACTTGTATTTGGATACAAATTCAGTTCTCTTAAACCAAATGGCAGACAAAGACCTGTCAGTGCTAGCTTGTTTACTTTAAAGAATACAGTGAGAATGCTCCAAATATTGTACTATTAAACTATGATATACACACGGCTTGGCACCAAACCTCCCATGATACTCGTTTACCCTTCGGCACAGCATTTGCTCTACTGACTCAGGCCTTGCCATTTAATATTTGGTGAGTGGATGGGAGGAACCAAAAAAAGCTAAAAAAAAGCTAAATAATAATAATAATAATAATAATAATAATAATAATAATAATAATAAAGCACTGCTGAGAAACAAGCAATGCCAGGTAAATAACAAGTCTCATGTTAATTATGGTAAAAAAGAGAAAATTCAGCATTCCAGTAATGTTGGTAGGGATCAAATTAATGATCCCTTAAAAAGTATCTTAAAATATGATTCTTTGAAAGCAAATCAGTTCCAAACATTCGATCTCTCCACGTCTCTAAATGGGTTCAGAGGCAAAAAAAAAAAAAAAAACATCACTCCAAAAGTATTTAGCATCCGCTTCGATTTGTTTTTCTTCTCACCCTTGTGGAGGTAAATCATAATTCTTTTCCCCTCAAGGCTGTGTGTCACGTCTTCATGTGTGTGCACCGGCGTGCAAACGATTGCTCCTATGTGAGCAGACGTGTGTGTGTGTGTGTGTGTGTGAGTGCCCACGTGCCGGCGTTTCTAAGAGCAGTGAGGTATTATGATTGATTTCAGCGCACAGCAGCAGGTTTGGCCCCTACCAGAATAATTGTGCGTGTTTCCTCCTGCTGGTTCTCCTGCTGCGATGAAGAAGGCATCTCTCATCATCGCACCACGGCCTTCGGCTCGGCCGGCGCCTCTTCCTGCGTAAAACGACGCATTTACAAAACCGATCGCGATCCTTGATCCTTGAATTGTCTTTAAGCCGAATGTTAAAGGCTGATTGAGGAACGATCCAGCGTCGGTGCTGCAGCAACGTGTTCATGAAGGGATGACAAACACAAGGAGCGGGCTGACCAAATAAATTTGCAACCATGCAAACTCCACACAGGCAAAGGCCAGGAGTCCAAGAGTCAGGATTGAAGATCTTGAAGCCTGGGTGATCTAGAGACTTTCTGCACTGAGGAGCATCTCATCCAGCATCACAGGACAAGACCAAGTGCTGTCATGTTGACTTTCAAATAATATAGAGCCTCTCAAAAGGTAGGTTCATACATATGCATTTTGCAATAAAAAAACCTGACCACAAACATTTCCTGCTTAGTTACAAGAAGTTATCTCTGCCAGCCCAAAGATCACTGAGATAAACAGATTGTAGCACCAACACACTGGAGATAAGATTTCCTCGTGTGCACTGGTATTAATATTTATGAAACATCATGCAGCTCTCAGCAACCACAAAGTATGATTTAACCATACAAGCACAGGAGCATGGGGCTGTGGTGTCTCAGCGGTTCAGGCTTTAGTCTATCAGATGAGAAGGTCCTGCTTTTAATGAGCTGAGGTTCACCTCCAGTCACTTTGGGTAGTGCTGGAAATACAGTAGTGCTTGAAAGTTTGTGAACCCTTTAGAATTTTCTACATTTCTGTATAAATATGACCTAAAACATCATCAGATTTTCACGCGAGTCCTAAAAGTAGATAAAGAGAGCCCAGATAAACAAATGAGACTAAAATATTATACTTGGTCATTTATTTATTGAGGAAAATTATCCAATATTATATATCAGTGAGTGGCAAAAGTATGTGAACCTCTGCTTTCAGTATCTGGTGTGACCCCTCTGTGCAGCAATAACTGCAGCTAAACGTTTCCTGTAGCTGTTGATCAGTCCTGCACACCGGCTTGGAGGAATTTTAGCCCATTCCTCCGTACAGAACAGCTTCAGCTCTGTGGATGTTGGTGGGTTTCTCACATTAGCCTGCCACTTCAGGTCCTTCAAAACATTTCCATTGGATTAAGTAGGACTTTTGACTTGCCATTCCAAAACAGAACTTTATTCTTCTTTAACCATTCTTGGTTAGAAACGGCTTGTGTGCTTAGGGACGGTGGTTTTGGCTTGCTGCATGACCCACTTCTTTGAGATTCAGTTCATTGGAAAGTGTCCTGGTATTTTCTTTAGAATCTCTGCATAATTCAGAATTCATTGTTCCATCAATGATGGCAAGCCGTCCTGCCAGATCAGCAAAACAGGCCCCAAACATGATACGACCCACCACCATGTTTCACAGATGGGGTAAGGTTTTATTCTGGAATGCAGTGTTTTCCTTCTACAAATATTCTTCCAATTAGCCTTCTGGCTGTCCACGTGATCTTACCAAACTGTAGACGAGCAGCAATGTCTTTTGGAGAGCAGTTGCGTTCTTCTTGCAACCTGCCATGCACACCATTGTTGTTCAGGGTGTTCTTCTGATGGTGGACTCATGAGCATAAACATTAGCAATGTGAGAAAGCCTTCAGTTGCTAGGAAGTTACCCTCGGGTTCCTTTGACTCGCCCCAACTTTACCACGCCTTGCTCTTGGAGTGTCTTTGTGGTTTTGACCACTCCTGGGGGGGGTACCCCAATGGGCTGGGAATTACTCCATTTGTACAAATCTGTATTGACTGTGGATTGGTGGGTCCAAAATCTTTAAGAATGGCTTTGTAAACTGGACTCTAATTTTCACCTTCAGATTATTAAACTGTAATTCCTAGAGGTTAACAGACTTTTGCCACCCTAATTATGTAAATTGGATCATTTTCCTCAATAAATAAATGACCAAGTATAATATTTTTTTTCAGTTGTTTTTAACTGGGTTCTCTTATCTTACTTTTAGGACTTGTGTGAAAATCTGATGATTGTTTCAGGTCTTATTTGTACAAGAATATAGAAAAGTCTAAAGGGTCACAAACACTTTCAAGAAACACTGTATAAGAACCTAGTTATATAACCGATGTAGATTTATAAGCCTTAGCTAGGAACAGAATTGTTTACTTTCCGTCTTAGATGTACTACTCTGTGACTTAAAATTTCCTTCAGTGTGATTTTCATTTTGCTGGATCGACTGAGAAAGGACTTGCTGTTCTCACTAAACTCGGCAGGGTCCGATCATTTGACTCACATCAGAGGTGGTAACTGCAACATTCTGCGAATTCAAGCAAAGTGTTTTGACCACTGGATGCTCATTAGCCATACACATTTAGTCATGTGTGTGTATGTGTCCATATTTGTGAGTCTCTCAATTTGGGATGGGCAGGGCTGAGAATTGTATCTTCATCTTCTCTACACTTTGTTGGTCGTTTACAACTAGGTAAAAACAAGTTTTGTTCCCAGCTTTTTAATGTATATTCCAATTGTTATGTCTAAAAACAAATTAAAAAATTTCTTACATTCATCATAAACTTTCGCTTTTGTGACCACAGAACGAAAATTATGAATTTATTATAGAACCAGGGTCAACAACCAGGCATGCCGAAGTATGCTTGTAGGCCTCAAACATCTTAGCAGATGCTTCCACAGAGTACTTTTTCGCTCTTGTCTTTATAAAATGGCCACATACATAGCAAAATGCGTCTGCTGGATGTATGCAACCTCTTGATGCCATCTAAATTGACTAAGTTGCTGTGTACTGTAAGGAAAAAGGATGTCTCTCCAAACTCGATAAAAATGGTCAATATTTATTCAATGCAGTATCAAAGTACAAGAGTGTACTGAGGAATCAGCAGAGCAAGACTGATCACCCGGTAGCAGAGTAACACACAATATATACATTTGAAAGTAGTGGTCCTTCCTAAGCTCCTCTTGTAATGGGTGTGGGGTGAAGTGTGAATACTGTCGTTATCAGAATTTGAATAGAGAATGAATTCAGACCTGTCTGTCTAGGTCAATTCCCCTTTGTCTGTGATGGCTGTTGGCCACTTACTTTGCAATCCCAATCAATTAGATCATGTCTCTCCGTCTCTCGGGAAGGGCTATAGTGGCCCTATATAACTGTAGTTATACAGCTACCTACAATTCTGTACAGTCCCAGAAAGTTCTAGATAATTCTGGACAGTTCTAGAAACTTCTTGATAGTTCTCACAATTCCAGAAGCTTCTTAAGTATCTTGAAATATGGCGAATATCCTTAAAAATAGATCAATTTCAAAAAATATTCATTGTGCTGACCACAAACGTAAGGTTTACAGGAAATAATAACTTGTCTATTTCTTTCGGGTACAAAACAATCAGTCCCGCCAACACACTTAAACAATGGGACAAAAATTTTTTTTGAGAATTGTACATGGTGTTATCTTATATTATCTAATTAAAGAATTAATCTTGCTGTCTGTAGACTGAATTCCACAGGCTAGTTTCTCTCCAGTTTTTTCGTTCTTTCTTACAACACTGAGTGGGTTTTTTTCTTGACATGTTGCCCTGATCGTCTGTGATGGTTATGCGGGCACTTAGAGCAAGGCCCTTAACCCTCAACTGCTTGGATAATACCGTGAAAAGCCAATCCTCATAAGTCACCCTAATAAGGATTCCTCTACTCTCACACCAACTCCCTGCATATCTTAATTTACCACAAGCAAAACAAAACTCCTCGTGGCCTTCTCTCCGTCTCTTGCCTGCAGCTCAATCTCCAACATCATCCTACCAAAATATATCCACTATACCTTCTATGCAATGTCCAAAACTATCTCAGTCTTCCCTCACGAATTTGTCTCCCAATTTTCCAAAACCTGTGCTTGTCCCTATGATGATCCATATTCTAATCCTGGTCCACCCTAGGACGTCCTAACGAGACCGTAACATCTAAGTTAATGCCACCTCCAGCTCTGATTCCGTCTCTTTGTCAGATGCACTGTCTCTAAGCCATACAACAGGGCTGGTCTCACTACTCTCTTATAAATCTTTCCTTTCACTTTTGCTGCGACCCTGTTGTCACACAGCACTCCTGACACTCTTCTCCACCCACTCCATCCTGCCTGTACTCTCTTCTTCACCTCCTTTCCACACTCCACATTTCCTTGTACAGTTGATCCCAAGTACCTGAACTCCTGTACCTTTGTGACCACTGATCCCTGTAGCCTGACTGTTCCACCTGCCTCCCTTTCATTTACACACATGTATTCTGTCTTGTGCATCCTTGCCTTAAATTAAGGGCAAAGCTGGGGGTTCATAGTCCAAGAGTTTTGTGGTGATCTGGGACGTGGGGTTGCTGATGTCTCATGGGATCCCTCTTGGCTGTGTTACCTTCTGGTTCTCCCCTTTCTAGCCATGCTGCTATAGCTAAAGAGTCTCATGCTATACATGGCATCAGCGATTGTTAAGAGACTCTGTGCTCTTAATCAATAACTAACTACATTTTCTCTTTTCTCTCCAGCTAGTGTTCTGGTACCAGTTCCAGCCCCACACACTAAGATGTTCTACTGCTTCAGCTCCACTCAAATTTTTTCTGTCATCAGCTCCAGCCCCACCATACCCGAGCCACACCAGAGGGCAGCAACTCTCTCCTTCCTCCGGTTACCTGGGGACGACCTGCTGCCGACTGTCCTGCTGAGGACTCAAGATCCTAAAGTGACTCCATGTATTGGGCAAAATAATGCAGATATGCATATTTTTATGTTATTTTTTTAACTATAAGACTTATTTGACTAGATAAATTAGTTTCATTCTTACATTTATCATCTAGGCCACCCAAGGAGGTTGGGTCCCTTTTCAGTCTTGGTCCTCCCAAGGTTTGTGGAAGGCGCTATAGAAATAAATATGACTTGGCTTGACTTCATCCAAAGGCGCAATATGACCTCAAATCATGATTCATTGACCATTTTACCCTCATGAACATATTTATGACCATATAGTACAGGGTCCAACCGGTAGGTGTATGTAAGGTGTATGTAGCACACACACACACACACACACACACACACATATACATACATATATATATATATACACACACACGTGACTGTACAACACAGAGTTTTATCTTCATAAATATCTACCGGATCAAGACGGTGCACCTCATGACCTCATTACACATTAGAACCAACATGTCGGACAACACTTATCAGACTTTATGTCTGTCTGTACCACTAACCCATCACCGCAACACTGGGGTGAGGAGGAGAACGAAACCTTTCCCGGAGCAGTGCTGAGTTAATGCAACTCCCCAAACTCCCCCACAGCAGGGCAGCCATGCTTGCCAGAGCTCATTTGGTTTTGTTAAACCTGATTTAACAAAACTCCACCAAATGGCCCTTTGCTCCATCTAAATTGAACGAGCAGGTCTAAAAATAATCCTCGATTATGTGCAGCCTGGAGACATCCATGTTAGGCAGGGATGGGAAAGAGGACACATTTGCACAGTACATCTTCATCAACCTCAGACTCCGGATTCTGGTTATAATAAAACACCACAGCAAGGACTAAAGCTATTTTACGGATCACAATAGGAGAAGGGATTTTTTATTTTCTTAAATGCAGGCATGTTCCTCTGTAGATGTACTGAAGCTAACAAACCGCTAACGGAATTCAGGCGTATAAAAACCTTCGTGTTCGCTTCCTGTTGATAAATGACTTCATCACCACGGCAACACGTTACTCTCCGAAAAGGATGTTTTTTTGCTACACACTTAAAGAGCTGATAAAGCACAGTCAGTGTATTAATTAAGTTCAGCTACCACTCTATTAGGTCCACCTCTTTGTTTCTACACTTGTCTATTTTATCAGTTCCACTGCCCATACAGAAGCAAGTTGTAGTTCTACAATGACAGTCTGTAGTCCATCTGTTTCTCCATATCCTTTGTTATTCCCCTTTACTCTCTAATAGTCGGGACCAGCACAGATCAGGCCTGTTTGGCTGGTGGATCATCCTCAGCACTGCAGTGACACTGATGTGGTGGTGGTGTGTGAGTGTGTGTTGTTCTGGTACGAGTGGATCAGACACAGCAGTGCTGCTGGAGTTTTAAACCACCTCAGTGTCACTGCTGGACTAAAAATAGTCCGCCAACCAAAAATGTATTGTTGAAGTATAAACATTATAAGCAGCTTATGCATTAGATGGCTTATTATTTAATTGCTTAGATTTAGATTTAATTGCTTATTTTTAATTCTGTAATAATATCATATTTTCACACACACAATATTAAGGTGAGTAATATAGTATAATATCATATAATTTTTTTTTTTTAAGTTTACAAATCACAAAAATGAAATCATATTACGACTGTCGTTACAAAAAATAAGCTTTAAACATCGAAGGTTATGAGAAATAAAGAAAGCTACCACAGTGGTAACTTTAAGGTTCTCGAAGCATTTTGACTAGGAAAGTGTCTCAGCTCTCGTCGTTTGCTCAGTACTCGGCACACTGCTTAAACTTGTTAAAAGGAAATCAAAGAGTGAGTCCGCCAATAGAGTAAGTGTTTTGCTTTTACTGTTCACTTTCAATCAATTACTCACTAAATAACTTCGATTTTCAACACTTTGTTATAAAATAAGCTTTGTGTTAATGATTTTGGCCAAGTGCAGCTTAATGTAAGTGTTAATGTGTGATCGGCTCCGCTATAATACAGGATAGACTATATTAAACTCCTCAGTTCATGTTATATTTAACTTATGATGGATTTGTTGAACATATCCCCATCATAAATCAGGGAGCGCCTGTACAATACAGCTCCATTAATGCTGATAATCTTATACAGGGGGGAATTTCTAGGGGTTTGGAACGGATTATTTGTTATGGAAACTATTTGATCAGTACTCGTTGTTTTCGGTTCTCGACAAACCTTCTGGAACGAATTAACAACGAGAACCGAGGTCAGCCGAGTAATTCTAGCTAATCTATGTAAACCTATGTAACAAATTAACTTGTTACTAGCTTTAGTCCAGACTTAACAGGTTTGGTTTTATAAGCCTTTTCTTCACTTGTTTGCCTTTGACTTTTGCCTGAGGCGGTTACATCAGTGATGAGTCTCAGTTTAAAAGCTTAGTAAAACTTGTTTAATAAAGTAATCCTGGCTTTGGGGTGTCTAGCGCTTCTTCAGAACTGAACATAACCATCATTAATTTTAATTTATTATGTATTTTATACATTACATATAACCATGTCATGCCACAATGCAGCAGGAAGAGATTACACTTATTTTCTAGATTCTACACCAGACAGCTTTTAGTATTTGGTACAGATCACCGAGATCCTGTTTACACTCAGTCTTTTCATGCATCTTGAGCATTACAGTTGTATCCGGATGGAGCTCAGCCACATTAAAATGTGTGTGTAAATGCACCCAAGACACACTGATATCCATTTTGACTCTGATTGCACAAACCAGTTCAGGAGGAGCCACATATTAAACAAATGTAAACACGTATGTCTCTCCAAGATGCACCTGACTGCCAAATCCTGCACAATACTTTATGACATATCAAATCGCTAGAGCTAGCGAACGCAAGAAACCTTTTTCGATTTTATGAGCAGTCTGAACAGACACTACTGTCCAAAATAACCTGTAATATGTAGGAGTGTGTAATATGCATCATCTAAAATAAAATCTTAACTGCTGTTTTAATCAATCTGAGCTGACTTTATCGAGCATATCATTCTGTAAAAAGTCAGTCAAAAACACGCCAAAAGAGTTCAAATACTCACTGCCAGGTAGGACTGACGCAAGTTCATGCAGTGTGTTAGCGCCACAAACCAAGCAAGTGTTCTACCTAAAAGTGCAAGACTGAAGTTAGAAATGAGTGAACAAACTGTGCCAGGAGACAAAATACAGACATGACCAGCCTCACAGTCTACACATCTAACCGACATCTAACCTATGGTGGCCTCATACTTATGCACAGTACCATATATGCCTTAACCTTCAACTCCTCAGGTCAAATGCTCCATCTAGAAATGGTAAATGCTGTAAATAAGCTAAATCAATGCAACTCATCAAGTTTTCTTTTAACGCAATGCACTATTGCTGACCACAACTGGTCTGCATTTGTGGCATCACCGGAACCCGTGGGTTGGTTATTAGTCTCCAGATCCGCCACGCACCCACTAAAATGACCAGGTCTGCTAACCCGGTGATAGTTTGATGCATTACACTTGAAATGTTTACAGTTTGGCCACATAAGAAGCAGCAGACCTACTGCGCCCTCCGCTTTTAACCCAGCCTGTAGTACACCCCGGGGTCACACCTTACAAGCAGCAAGGTGACGGTGAATCATGAAGGAAGCTGCCAGGAGAATGTAAGCCGCAGGTCAGGCAGCCGGGCGCAAATGTGTATTAAGGAGACGTTGATTGACAGCTATTGCCCGAGAGCAAAGGGGTAGCAGATGAAAGAGTATATCTTCACCGTGCCATGCCCTGTGTGTCCTGTTAAACTACTAGTAATTGGCAGGGCATACTGAAAAGTCTGATCACTGGAATGCATAATGAAAGACTCGCCGGGTTTCCTCGGAGAACCTTTAGTGTAACGGCGTGATAAGAAGAAATGGACCGTCCCTTTAAGCCACTGCAGCCTTCGTTTAAACGTACACAAGATAGCAAAAGGTTGCAGATGCAACATGTAATCAGCGGTGTTAATGAGGTCACCATAAGCATTGCAAAAAGGTGCATAAAAATCAAGCATAGCACCACAGAATCTCCATAGACCTTTACCGGCTCTTTGAGGAGCTTAGAAACTTTAAAAGAAGGACCATCATTACATACACACTAGAGACGCCCAGGTACATACAAGACTTGTTCCTCACCAATGCCAAGCAAAGGAGCAGCGCCTCCACATTAATGTGTATGGTTCGAGATCTACAAGCTCATATAAAGACTCACAGAGTTCCAAATCAAGCACAGGAGAGAATCAAGTGAGTAGCGTAACTTAAACATCATTAAAATTTGTAATGTATGAATAATGTACTGAAAGCAAAATGAATATTTGTGACCACGGCTTTTCCTCACTGCACTCCCCCATCAAAGTGAGGGAGAGTACCGCATATCACGTATCGCTTGCCCAAGGAAATTCTAAAGTCCAAATTCAGAGTGCGGTTTCTGCCGAAAGTGTATTTAGGTGTATTATTTGATTCCCATTGTAAAGTCGAAATACAACATAAAACAGGGAGTACCTGCATACCATCACTATAGAGGAGAAGGATCATGGCTTACGATCTGAGGTTTTGCCCAGCATTGAGATTGCCCAGTCTGGGCTTCAAATAGATCTCTATGCCAAGTATCCATGATATCTTAAAAATGTAATTTCGTGAAAACCTTTCTTAAATCTGAGAGAAACTGTGACTTTTTATCCTGTAATAATCATCTGGCTTATATGGCTCATTAAATAAAACTGTGGTTCCCCTTATTGGAAAGTCAGTGAGTGCGTTTACATGCACTTAATCTGAGAACTGCAGAAAACTCGATTTTGTCAGTAATCCTATGAACGAGTTTACATGCAATCAGATAATGGGAAACCTCCGGGTTGACATGGCTCAGGCAATAATCGGATTTCTACTTTGCAACCAGCCAACAATCTCACAGGATGTGACAAACTTCAAACTTTAATAATTAAATCATGAAATTCTTCATTTCGTCAAGCATATACTGTGTTTCAGAGACTCCCCAAAAGAGCTACACCTCCTGAATAGCTCCTCTCTGACACATTTCGGCTTCCACAGCAGGCGAGCCAATTACAGCCTGCTGTTGTTAGCATATATAAGCTTTTCCTTCCTAGCACTACTCTGTCTGCTCTTCATCCCCTGTGAGGTTGTTCGGTTCCTGACTCTTTCTCGGTAGTTACTCTGCTCTGTAGTTCTTTGTTCTTGTTGTGGTTTCTGCTTCCTTTTGTTGTGTATTGTGATCTGATCCGGATCGGATTATTAAGTGCATGTTAACAGGCTCACTGAGAGTGAGAGAGGGAAAGACAGACCAACGACGAGAAAGAACAATACAGAAGAAGGAAGAGAGAGAAGGAAATGGGTCTGATACAGAATATATTCCCGTTATTGTGCCTGATGTGAAGCAGCAGCTTTATGAGCTCCTCTTGACCCCTGCGAGTTCGGGTTCATCGGTGTGTTTTTCCCTGCCGTGCCTCAGCTCGCCCCATTCACACTGTAGCACAGCCTGGCATGTAATTGGAACGCATGCATCTGTGCACGGCTGCCTCTCTGCCTACAGCCCATAAAATTGAATGTATGCTCTGTGTCCGGTGTGCTGCATGACTGTGACACATCTTCTCATGGCTGATCACCAGCTTCTATTATTACAACACGGGGCAGGATTTGGCTGGTAGGTGAACCTGACCATCCCTAATGGCAAAAGGATAAAAAAAAAAATCCACAGTGTTCCATTTTTTCCCGTACAGACTTGGGGACGTGTTGACTGGAGTCTGGTTCATTTGAATCAAACCTGGCTGTGTTTAGGCCCTTGAGAGTTTGTTTAGAGAGGTGAGAACACAAACACACTCAGGGGGTGCAAACTGAACTGAACCTAGGCCAACTAGGGCTGTCTTGTTATAGCGCCAGTTATGAGAACTCATTCAGTGCCCGCTCTCTCAGACCAAAAATTAGTCCAATGTCTCATTTCTCAGGTATGTTTTTCCTCACCTTAATAACAGCACCAACCCGGGCATGGGAGGGTTAAGACCCACATAGCAACCACTCAGCTAAAGTTTGTGGAGCCAATTTAGGGTTGCATAATAGCTAGTTAGCCCATGTCAAACTAACGTCCACATGGAGGCCTCGGTCCAGGGTTTCTCAGAAGAAAAATGCCCAGAGTATCACACTTCATTCGCTCACAGTCGACTAGATCCCAAACCTTCAGATCTGCAGCTGAAACAAGATAAGCAATGTTGCCGTTTTGGCTGATTGGTCTATATTTAAGCAATAGTATGCGAGAGAGAGTGTGTTATCACGGCTATGATTTGAAGGTGAGTGCCATAGATCATTACAGCTGTGATGTTATTCACGATAATGTACAACTTTGAGAGCTATTGCCTTTTTGAAAGTTTTATACAACAAAATAAAGAAACAAAATAAATCCTAGAAGCCCTGAATTTCACACTGAATATGCTTTATTACTGGTATTACCTTCCAGAAAAAAGTAGGTCCACAATAAATGAGTTGCTGCTACAAAATGGTAACAATTCCCTACCCTGCTTTATCACAGTACGCTACAAAAGGTTTCTATAACACTACCAAGTAACATTAGTTTGAAATACAAATTGCAAATAAGCAAACATGAAAGGGAAAAAGGACTAAAACTGAAAATAAAATCCAGTAAGTTTTAATTTACTTATTAGGGTTATTCAGTTATCTGTATAGGTTATATGTTTGTGTGCATAAAGCTTGTCATTACTTGGTGACACATCAGTGGAGTGATAACGTTTCAGTGTGAAAAAGCCGTGCTGTTATAAATATCAGCACCTTCAGAAATATCTCTTCTCAAACAATTAAATTGTCTGGTTTTTTTATTGGAAAGTCATTAAAGAAAGCTCACCAGTCACGCCCAAATGCTTGCACAAGTCTGCATACAGTTTCTATCAATTTAAGTCTAAACAATAATGGACTGCACTTGTTTTAGTCCATTCCTTGAACCAAATGACTCCCCATATTTCCCAGTCGCATCATCGCCATGCTATTCTTATCCCGTTCTGTATTTACATCAGTGTGATCACTTTGCAAACACACCTCACCCTGCAGTAGTAAGTACTGAGTAATGAAGAATCACACACACAGAGTGAGTCTGTGTTACAAAAAGTCATAAACCATGTCCGAACCCTACTCATAAATTACTCAGCTCCTATTACAAAATGGCAGCTGGATGATGAAATTGGATCGATATTTCAAAAAGACCCTCCTGAATGTGAAAGCAGCCGGCGGATCTAACAAAGGAACACAGCTGGATGTGGAAGAGACGGCACGGCACTGAACCGGTTCTATAACACCAGAAAGACTGAAAGCAGATCAGAAGTTCTAGTTGGGGACTAATGATTACTATCAATGAGTGAGAGCAATAAATCAATATCAAAATATAATGACAAAATAGCAGGTTATGAAACACAATCTTTCTGAAGTGTTGATATTAAAATAATGTTTTAATATTTGGATAACAACGCTTTTCAGTAAAAAAACGACAAAAGTGAGAAATATGCTAATCCATGTTTTGTTTATGTACTGTTTAAATTTAACATCATTTATTCAAACTAGGGATGAGTCGGCAATTTTGAACATCCAGTATCTGAGAAAATGGCTGATTTACTCACAAGCATCATAAAAAAAGATATTAGGTTTCTATGATGATTACTTTTATTATTAAATTCATAGTAGTCATTTTCCCTATTATTATTATTATTTTCTAGGTTGCCTTGCCAGCCATAGTTGGCTATTCGATTTCTACCCGATTGGCTGTGCTGAGGAACTTTCCTGGTGTTAGGATGCTTGCGTGAGGAAGGAATTTTCGGATATATTTCTCTGTGGTTTGGTGTTTAGCCTCGATAGTATCAGCTGTTCCAACATTTTACTTGGCATACTGGTTAAAATGATAAAAAGTGGTATTGAGGAAAGTTTATGCTCTTTTGCTCTTTGGTTGAATTCGGCTTACTGTCACACTAACAAAATGAGAAAAATCCAATCTTTAAGTGATGTCAATTCAGTCTGAAGAAAAATAAAATCCTCACCAAGATTTTAAACAAACCCACATGTACTACAATTATTGGCAACCTTATGAATTCTTAGAAACAAAACACAACTGAACTATTTTTTTATTTATATTTTACCTTTTTAAAGCTGATCAGTGTCTTGGAACGTTCAAGCAGTAAACCATGACATATATAACAGGTGACACGGAGGTCAAATTCTCTTAGTCATTCTTCAGCAAGTAAAAGACAAGAGAATGATTTAAATAAGAGAAAAGCCCGTTGAAGTTTATAAGTTAGGGAATAAGGAAATGACAATTAAAAATAGTGACTCACTTGAAAACACCCATGCCACAGTGAGAACAATAATTACAAAGTTAAATCAACTGGAACTGTGACAAATTCACCTGGATGAGTACCCAGGTTTTGTTGACCCTGCAGTGAGGAGGATGGTAATTCACAAGGATCACTGTTATCAACGATCATCAGGTGCCACTTCCATACCAACAGATTATTTGGTTTGGTTTGTGATCCAGGAAAAGTCTTCCCTGTCATCTAGCCACAAATGCAAGTACCTGGAGTTTACCGAGCATCAGTGGGACTATGACTGAACCGTGGTCTATGGTCAGACAAAACAAAAACTGAGCTTTTTTGGCAACACTCAAGGTGGGTTTGGACTAGAACATATCAGCACAAAACCAAGCTGCTGACATGACCATCTCAGTCTGCTGCATGATCTAAAATTCCCTGCCCTGTATTATCCAATCTTATCTGGTGTTAACAGTGGTGTTTGAAAGTTTGTGAACCCTTTAGAATTTTTATATTTCTGCATAAATCATGAACTTAAATCCTCATCATCAGATTTTCTCACAAGACCTAAAAGTAGATAAAGAGAACCCAGTTAAACAAAATTAGACAAAATATTATACTTGGTCCATGCTTATTTATTGAGAAAAAATGATCCAATATTACACATTAGAGAGTGGCAAAAGTCATGTGAGCCTTTTGCTTTCAGTGTCTGGTGTGACCCCCTGTGCAGTCAATAACTGCAACTAAACGTTTCCTGTCACTGTTGGATCAGTCCTGCACCACTCGTCGCTTGGAGGAATTTTAGCCCATTCCTCGTCATACAGATACAGCTTCAGCTTTGGGATGTTGGTGGGTTTTCCTCACATTACAGCTGCTTCGCTTCAGGTGCGCTTCACAACATTTTTTTGGATTGTTTGATTAAAGGTCATGTACTTTGACTTGGTCCATTCTAAAGCATTACTAACTTTATGATATTCTTCTGTAACCATTCTCTGGTTTAGAAACTGCTTGTGTGCGTCTACGGGTCGTTTGTCTTGCTGCATGACCCACCTTCTCTTGAGGATTCAGTTCTGATATGTCCTGATATGTTCCCTTAGAATTCTCTGATATAATTCAGAATTCATTGTTTCCATCATGATGGCAATGAGGACGAGCACGCCCGTTCCTAGGCCCAGATGCAGCAAAACAGGGCCAACAATACATGATACTACCACCACCATGTTTCACCAAATGGGGTAAGGTCTTATGCTGGAATGCAGTGTTTTTCCTTTCTCCAAACACATAATGCGTTTTTCTTTTAAATATAAAAAAGTTCTATTTTGGTCTCATCCATCCACACAAAAAATCTTCCAATAGCCTTCTGGCTCGTCCACGTGATCTTTAGCAAACTGCAGACGAGCAAAGCATGTTCTTTTTGGAGAGCCGAAGGCTTTTCTCCTTGCAACCCTGCCATGTGGCACACCATTGTTGTTCAGTGTTTCTTCTGATGAGTGGACTCATGAACATTAAACATTAGCCAATGTGAGAGAGGCCTTCAGTTGCTTAGAAGTTACCCTCCCTGGGGTCCTTTGTGGACCTCGCCAGACTATTACACGCCCTTGCTCTTGGAGTGACCTTTGTTTCGGGTCGATCACTCCTGGGGCAAGGATATACAAATGGGTCTTTGAATTTCCTCCATTTTGTACACAATCTGTCTGACTGAATTTTTGGAGTGGTCCAAACTCTTTAGAGATGGTTCTGTAACCTTTTTTCCAGCCTGATGAGCATCAAACAACTCTTTTTCTGTCGTCCTCCTCAGAAATCTCCTTTGTGTCGTGCCATGATACACTTCCAAAAACGTGTTGTGGAAGAGCAACTTTGATAGGTCATCCCTGTTCTTTAAATTAAAACAGGGTGCCCACTCACACCTGATTGGCATCCCATTGATTGAAACACCTGACCCTAATTTCACCTTCAAATTAACTGCCAATCCTAAAGGTTCACATACTTTTGCCACTCACTAATATGTAATATTGTATCATTTTCCTCAATAAATACATGACCAAGTATAATATTTTTGTTTTATTTGTTTAACTGGGTTCAATTTATATACTTTTAGGACTTGTGTCGTCAGTTCATGGCTTTGCTCAAGGACCCAACAGCACTGACGTAGCTGAAGCAGGATTTGAACCGGTGAAGCCACCACAGTCTGACTGTACAGTTGACTGTAGTGCCAATAACTGTAAAGAACTAAAACCTTGAAACTTAATTTTTTTGTGTTAAAAACATCTGGCTTGCGTGGTCATAGTATCACAGCTCTGAATGCAGTCGATGTGAGGGTGATATTAGCACCTTCTGCTTGTTAAATTTGATCCGATAACGAGCACAGGTGACAGAACGCATATAAATAACCAGGTGTAAAGCATGGGCGGGATCAAATCACACGTATTTTAATATCCATGCTCTGGCGTGTTAGCGCAGGGTGTAAATGGCACCTTTAATAAGGCAAGTGTTTAGTGTGACACATCGAGAGCGGTGAACAGAGAGCTTCAGCACAGCTGGATGTGAGAACACGGACCAGAACCGAATAAATCACTAATAAAAACCACTAATAAAACTCATGTTACACATCCCTTCTCTGCCATTTAATTAAAGGCAGTTTAAGCAGCGTTGTGGTTTTTATCGGGCAATAAAGCGTTTCACAAAGTCCTTTCTCATCTCTCTCATTTTATAGCGACTGCAAGGTGAGAACATGAGAAAGACTGAGGTATCAGACTGATGAAGAAACATGTTTAATGCAGACCATAACGCCTCCTGCCACCAAGCCAAGGCGTTTAGAGAGCGAGGAGCCTTTTATAAGAAAACTCAATGAGGCACAAACTACGCAAAACCCAATCAAGCCTACAAAAGATACATTTCCCTAAGATTGTACATGACAGCATACAACAGCAGGCTCGCAATTAACTTTAAACTGGAATGACTCATGCAGTTTGAGGCATAAATCCTGAGGAATGAAGGAATAAAAAAACGACAACAGCCATAACAGCTTTTGCAAATTGTACCCGAGCAATTTTAAATACATTTGTGCACAAAACTATCCAGTCAAAGGACAAAAAATAAATAAAAATAAAAAAAATAAAAATCACACAAACCAATATAAAACAAATAAATAAAGAAAACAGAATAATCCTCCTGGTAAAACCTCAGACCTTTTCCACCTCATTTAGATCATAGTATGTGATCTTACTATTATAAATACAGGTATGCACCACAAATTTCAATACGGACAACGTATAGTCTTCTGGTACCAGTTCCAGTTCTCACACCAACATGCTCTTGCGGGAAGTTCTGGCTCCACTCAAGCTGTGCTTCCATCATCAGTTCCAGTGCTCATACCATTACTCAGACCATATCAGAAGACTATAACTCCCAATCCTTTCCTCCAGTTGACTGATGCTGCCATGCCTACAAAGCTTTCCTGCTGAGGACATAAGAACCTGAAGTGACTGTCTACTGGACAACAGGAAATATGTTACACCTGTCACATACAGGCAGCTTCTAATTCCATAAATGTAAGCAGAGGTTACAGTGGAATGATTTTACTCATCTAAAAAAGAAAAAATAGAAAAATCAATGTTCCCATTCACTTTCTTACCCGCTCGATCCTGGAAAGGGTGACGGGAGAACAGGTGCCTTTTTGTGCCAATGTTATTCATGGTCATTATACCGATGCTAAACCAACAAATCTAATGGAGGCCTGAGACTTTTGCACTGCACCGTAGCTCTGAACTATTAATCAGAAGTTTGCGAGTTCAAATCCAAGCTCTGCCCTAAGCTTAACCTTCAACTTCTGAGCTGATTTCTAATTTGCTCGGGATAAAAGAGTCTGCTAAATGCTGTCAATGTACACAGTCTTAGTGGAAACACATCGCAGCCGAGTTCAAAGAGAAAACATTTAACCTCCAGAAGCTTCTCCATTAAGCCCTGGAGTCAGAAGCCTGGCTGGTGCGGTTAACCATGCGTTCCCTCTGAGAAAGCTCTTTTATCTCCCTCAGTCGTGCCTCAGCTTTGTTGCCGACGTTCCTCATTTTCATTCTTCATCCAGAGCTTTTCTTCCTGCACACATCAGTCCATCAGTCACTCGGGAGCAGATGGAGTGACGGATACAGTGGCTGATTTAGCTCCGTGGTTAATGGCATTGGCAGTGTGTTTCTGTGAAGCTTCCGAAGTCAAGGACAGTGCAGATGTTTAAAACGTTAAGTGTACCGTGATCAGTTCCCATTTTGACCCCGCTTACCCCGGTCAGGGTCGCACAGGGGGTCTGAAACTTAACCCTGGGTCTGCTGGCCACAGGCAAAAATGCTGACTGGATGGACACAGTTAACAGCACTGCAGAACTTCACACTAAAGGTCCAGCCCGGGGATCAAACCCAGGCCCTCAGAAACTGCTGACACTGACCTCGGAGCCACAGGAGCTGCTGTGAGGAGCCATGGTGCATAAATCCAGATTTCCCGGTCAGCGTTTCAGGCGTAACCGTAACTGACAGTAAAATAACAAATTATTTATTATCTGATCAAATCAAATATTATGCAGCTTGTTCACAAACACAGGACAATTACAGGTAAGCAGTCTTTAAAGACCATCCCATCAATGTCCGTTGGCTTTAACGACTGAGGTCTTAATTATAATAAGTTATAACAGGAAATAAAAATCAACTCCGGAAACAGCTTTTCAAATTAAAAAGGTTTAGCATGTGTATTTATCTGCCATATACAGTGGGGCAAAAAAAGTACTTAGTCAGCCACTGATTCTGTGCAAGTTCTTCTCCTACTTAGAAAGATGAAGAGAGGTCTGGTAATTTTATCATAGGGTACACTTCAACTATGAGAGACAAAATGAGAAAAAAAAATAATCCAGGAAATCACTTGTACGACTTTTTAAAGAATTGAAATTTGTAAATCATGTGGAAATTAAGTATTTGGTCAATAACAAAAGTTCAACTCATTACTTTGTAACAACCTTTGTTGGCAATGACAGAGGTCAAAACGTTTCCTGTAGGTTTTCACACAGGTTGGCACACACTGTAGCTGGTATTTTGGCCCATTCCTCCATGCAGATCTCCTCTAGAGCAGTGATGTTTTTAAGGCAACACGGACGCTTTTCAACTCCCTCCACACATTTTCTATGGGCTTGAGGTCTGGAGACTGGCTAGGCCACTCCCAGGACCTTGAAAACTGCTTTTATCGGAGCCACCTCCCTTTGTGTTGCTTGAGGTCCTAGGTGCTGTTTTGGTGTTCAGATTGTCATGCTTGAAGTTCCATCTTCAATGCTCTAACTGATGGAAGCGGAGGTTTTGGCTTTAAAAATCTCACATATACCTGGGCCCAGTTCATTCTTCCCTTAAACACGGATCAGTCATTACCTGTCCCCTATCGTGCAGTACATCCCAAAGCAGGCCCCAAACCCCGCCGGGGGGCTGAAGTGCTGTTGGTGTCCCCCTCTGCAGAAAAAACAGCCCCAAACCCAAGTGTTCCACTTGTATGTCTTTCCATGTTCTTTACAATTGCTCCCACAGTTGATTTATTCACACCAAGCCTGCTTTGCCTATTGTAGATTCACTCTTCCCAGTCCTTGCTGCAGGTCTATACAATTTTCTTCCTGTGTCCTTCGACAGCTCTTTGTCTTGGCCCATGGTTGAGTTTGGAGTCTGACTGTTTGAGGCTGGGACAGGTGTCTTTTATACACGATAACGATGGTCAAACAGGTGCCATTAATACAGGTAACGAGTGGAGGACAGAAGAGCTTCTTAAAGAAGACGTTTACAGGTCTGTGAGAGCCAGAAATCTTGCTTGTTTGCAGGGTGGACCAAATACTTATTTTCCACCATGATTTACAATAAATTCTTTAAAAATCCTACAATGTGAGTTCCTGGATTTTTTTTTTTCAATTTTGTCCTCTCATAGTTGAAGTGTATCTATGATGAAAATTACAGACCTCTCTCATCTTTCTAAGTAGGAGATCTTGCACAATCAGTGGCCGACTAAATACTTTTTTTGCCCCACTATACATTATGAAGTCATACTTTGATGTTTTCTTTACATATTTGATTTATTTTCGTGAATACTGATTTACTCTGCATCACTACGTGCATAAGTAGGAATTACATTATGGTCTGTGTTGCGCACGAACCCTAGAAGAGAGGTCAAATGGAAATGTTTGTACTCTGCTTAACGGTACAAGCGCCATCCGAGCTTCATCTACATACACCGAGAAGTGTCGAGCGCTGGTCAAATGACCGCTGTGACTTCCTACTAGTATCTCTGTGCTGGATCTACTTAAAGGTTTAAAGTGTTTAAAACGTGATACTGCATTGCCTGTTCTGGAAATGAGTGTTTCTTCAAGTGGACTCATTCCCTCTTGGTTGTGTGCAGCCACTGAGTTATGTTTATATTCCATCATGTGGGTTTACATTTTGGCTCTACAGTGTGTGTGATTTCTGGAGGGTGTTTGTTTGTTTGTTTGTTTATTTGTTTAGTTTTTAACACCATGAATTACCTTTCGGCCTTGCTCACGGCAGGAGGGGGGGCATGGTACTCGTATGTTTACAAGAGAGTCACAGTTGGGGTTTAAGTCCAAGAATTTCAGGGTTTTATGGGCGTTTTCAGAGCTTAGCACATGGTTTATGTCTTCAGATATTTTTAGTTTATGTCTGGCCTCTTTGCATTTCTTACATTCTGAGATAACATGTTTTATTGTTATTTCGGTCGAGCAGACATCACAAACTGGTGGCGGTTCTCCCTTCAAGAGGTGATGGTGGGTCAATTTTGTGTGTCCTATTCTGCATCTTGCCCAGGCTGCTTGATCAGCCCTGTTGCGGACGCATATTATTACATTAGTGTGTATATTAGGGTTTATCTTTTGTAGTTTGTCATTTCTCTGGCTTTCCCACTGTCGTTGGCAAAGGCTTGTAATATTGGTTTGTATCTGTCATCTTAGTAACCATAGTCGATAAGGGAACATTCAAAATTGAACCAGAAACCCTATCCTTGGCTATCCCTGGAGAAGACAGACCCCTGAACGACATGCCAGTTAATCTCAGGGCCAACACTGGTCAATGCTGCCATGCCAGGGAATGATCCACCACCTCGTTAGAAGGCACTGCTGGGACTCAAACTAGTGTTTAGACTGCTGCATCAACCGAGCGCCTGCAAAACATTTTACATGACCGTAGCTGCTGGTCTATCTTTTGAATCTTTGGAGAAGTACTCTACCTAAACAGCATTTATATCCGTATCTACCTTTAAGTTCTTACAGCCAAATCTGCCCTGAGCCCACGTGCATTGGAGGAGTGTGTGCGGAAGCATGGAACTCTGCCGGATGATGAAAGCAGGCTGATAAAGCATGGCCGCTGCAGGAGGCCTGACAGCAGATCCTGTCTCCTCTGTCATCATTCTGCCTGCTTCAGGCCCGCTGACGCTCAGTGTGGCTCTTCGGTGATCCATCACATCAGCAAGGCCTCTGTCCTCCAAAGCAATCTCTAGAGCAAAGGATCCCTGAACGTGTCGTTTTAAACCATTGAAGTAATATGTAAAATGATCACTACGAACCTGAGGACGTCTCTACAACTTCATCTCATCAAAACACAAAGATATAGAGCTACGCACCGCATAACAAACATTCACATACACGTCTCTGTGGTACCACAACGTTATTATCCTTATTATTAAGGGTATTAACCTATATAACCCATATTATGTTGCAGACATGACAGTGCACCCTCTGACACAGAGATATTTATTAAACACAAAATGGAATAAAGAGCACTTAGCCATGAAGGTACAGAAAAAACAAGGTCTGCCACGGTCTAGCTGGAAAACAGTTGAGTAATCTGTTTAAACTCACTTAATCAGTGACTGGCGAGAGGAGCCATAGTTGTGCACATTGTGCCAGCGTGCAGGGAGATGTACCAGCGTGCAGCCAGAGTCGGAAACAGCAGCAAGCAGGGTTTATACAGTGCCGTGAGACATTTACCTGGCTCCTTATAAGCACCGTGCTGATAAGACTGAGGCTGGATATGCTGAAGAGCCTCGATAAACTGACCAGCAAGGCCAGCTTCATCACAGACAAGCTACTGGATACACTGGGGCAGTAACAATAGAGCAGTAGGTGATATGGTAAAAATATTATATAACAATTATAGACATTCACGATATTTATCATGATACACATGATCACAGACAAAATGCAAGACATTATTAAAAACTACTCTTCATACA
>JAJAGP010006048.1:0-25649 GCA_025084515.1 Ancistrus triradiatus | reverse complement strand
AATGATAAAATGATATTATTATTATTATTATTATTATTATTATTATTATTACTGTTATTAACAACTATTAAAATTATAATTTTGTTAATTAGAATTAATAAAAATCATAATAAACAATAAACAATAATAAACAATTATTAAGCAATAATAATAATACAATACACGCAATAAACAATAAATAATAATAATAATAATAATAATAATAATAATGATACAATAACAACAATAACAATAATAAAATAATAATATTGAAAATAATAATGCTAAAAATAATAAAAAAATTTGATATTATTATTAATACTAAACTTTTCTTCTTCTTCTTCTTCTTATTATTATTATTATTATCGTTGTTTGATTCGGCTCTGTTTCTTTGATTCTGCCTTTTAGTGTACTCTTTGTGGTGCTTCCTTTTTCAGTGGTTCATCAGGTTTGTTTCTTCCAGCCGGTATAGGCCTGTCTTTTCATATTTAATAGACAAATATTGTTCAGAGCCCGCCCACTCTGGACTATAATTAGTGTTGTTGTTAAAATGTCTCTGGTCAGCGTTTTCAGCATGAGCAGCAGAACAGAGCAGAGGGTTCGAAGCTCAGGAGAATGAAGTTGCACGCCCACACCATGACCAACCAGAGCTGAATTTATTAAGCTAGGGTCCACCGCTCAAGCTCAGGCCTGATGCAAATCCAAAAACAGCAAAAACACACAAAAACACAGAGGAAAGGAAAAACCGGTGGGAAGCAGCAGCAGCATATGGGCTCTCTCTCTCACAGACACACACACACACACACACACACACACACACTTGCTCCTTAGTGTTTAAGATGATGACTCATAGTGAGAATCCTCAAAACAGCCCGATTTATTAAACCCCGTGACGTCGGACGAGTCGGTGACGGACTAACGGCTGTTATTTGAGTTCAGCTTGACATTTTCCGACTGTTGCTGAGCAGTTCGGCACGACACCGGAGCTACGCCACGCACGGAGGAGAGAAGGAAGCGGAGAGGGAACCGTCCTCGAACCTTTACCGAGAATAAACAAAGCGTGTTCCCGTTATCAGGTGGCACGTTTGTGTTGTGCATCAGACTGCAAATGCCATCTTGAAGAAGATCCGCGGTGTGATTTTTCGAGGGATAGATCTATGTCACGGAGCTTAGGGAGGTTGTTAAAAAAGGCAGCAGTCTGTAAAGATGCACCGACAGAGAAACAGGGATGGGAGGACGGACTCTGGGACCGAAACCGCTACAGAGAGAGAGGAGAAAAGGAAAGAGAGACAGGAATCGAGAGATGCAGTGTTGACTGCATGACAATGTGGCATGACCCAAGTGTAACGCCTACGCCTGATGGCATGCCTGATGCCAAGAGCTCAAGCCTTGACTTTTTGACTCGTACCAGACTCCGTATGAACCTCAAGCCTTAGGAAGCTCACTTAGATGGAGACGCAAGAAAAGAAAGTGAATGAGGGAAAGCACCACAAATATAGAGAGGGAGCAGTGCTGAGTAGAGACACAACAGAACTTTGTTGTAAAATCGTTAACGTCAGGGTTAGACAGCAAAGCATACGAGCTAATGCTATGGATAGGACCTAGAGTTAGGATTAAGACTTAGAAGGATTAGAAGCTAGGGTTAGGGTTAAAACTTAGGGATAGGGTCTAGAGATGGGAATAGAACCTAGTTTTAGGGTAGGGCCTAGATTAGGGTTAGGACCTAGAGTTAGGACTAGGGTTTATGGTTAGAACCTATTGTTAGAATTAAAATGTATGTTTATGGTTAAAAATTAGGGTTAGGGCCCAGGGTTAGGATTAGGGTTAGAACCTAGTTTTAGGATTAGGACCTAGTGTTAGGCTTAAGAATTAGGTTTAATGCCAAGGGTTAGGGTTAGAACCTAAGATTAGGATTAGAACCTAGGGTTAGGGTTAAGAATTAGAGTTAGGGTCCAGGGCTAGGATTAGATGTTAGGATTAGGAAATAAAGTTAGAGTTAGGAAATAGTGTTAAGGCCCAGGGTTAGGACTGGGGTTAGAGTTAAGGTTAATAAATAGGATTAGGGCCCAGGGTTAGAACCTAGGGTTAGGATTAGGAACTAGAGATAGAATTAGGACCTAGAGTAGAATTAGGATATAGGGTTAGGGCCCAGATATACGATTGGGGTTAGAGTAAGGATTAGAACCTAGAATTAGGGCCCAGGGTTAGAATTAGTGGTTAGGGTTAGAATCTAGGATAATTATTAGGACCTAGGGTTAGGGATAAGAATTAGGGTTAGGACCCAGGGTTAGGATTAGTAGTTAACAAAATATGGTTAGAACCTAGTTTTAAGGTTAAGAATGAGGCTTAGGGTTCGGGGTTAGGATTTAGGAGTTAGAACCTAGAGATAGGGTTAGGATTAGGGTTAGGGTTAGAAAAGTGAGGGTTAGAGGAAAGAAAAATCTGTTCCCAAAGCGAACAACTCTGCCGTCCCCTGCCCTCTATTCTTCCTTAAAAACTTGTTCAGTTTAAAAAAGGTTATTTTAAGAAACTAAAACAGAAAAAATAACTAGAATAAAAAATAAAATAAAAGGCATTTAAAACCAATTTCAAGGAAATATTTTCAGAGAAAAGAATTTAATTAAAGTATTGTAAAAGACTAAAATTAATAAGATATTTTAAAATGTATTTTAAGCAGCTAAAATAAAACAAATAACTAGGATTTAACATGCACTAAATTAGGATTTAAATATGAAACTAAAATAAATAAAATCATAAAATAAAGCAAAACTATACAAAAATCAAGAAGACATTCAAAGTTCGGGTGAGGATTTTTTGAAGATGACGCTATGGACCTAGGTTAGGGCGAAGAATAAGGATTAGGGTTAGGACCTAGGGCTAAGGCCTTTTCACACTGAGTCCAATTTGTACAGGCAGAAAAAATGCCTGTTCTAATTTCTGCATTAAAATCAGGCTGACCAATCAGAGCTCAGTCGCCGGGCAGAACAGCTCATCGAGAGCTTATAGGATGAGTCTCACGCTGCCTCTAAAACATGCAAATTAAAGAAAAGATCTGGTGAAATAGAACTGAAAGGCTGGAGTATGATGGTGCTAAAGCTCACAGGGACTGGATGGAGCTGCTCTGAGCAGCACAATGTCCGGTGGTTCCATCTCCCTGACTCGCCGCTGCCTGCATCTCACTCACAACCTCCGACTAAAGTATTTTAAAAAAGTATAATGATAATAAAAAGAGAGCATAATTATGAATGCTGTTAGTTCTTCAGCTCAGTGCCTACCACACTTCGGTGACGTCACTCTTAGGATTTCCCTTTTTAGCACAGAGGGAATCCGGTGCCCCTGCATCCCCATAATGAATATAAACAAGCATGAGACGGCGGAAGATGAAGCGATGCATGCTGGGGGTGCAAATTGCTCACGGGTGTGTAAAATGAAACCCCGCAGCCACAGGTGCGATGAGGAAGGGGGTCGAGCGGCACACCGACGCTCATCTGGCTCTCACCCGTGGAGTAAAGGTCGAGGTAATGAATCAGTGGGGCCCGGAGCTCGGAGATCATCCTGGGCTTGTGTAAACAAGACTCCATAAATAAATGATCATTATAGTCTGATCAGCGGAGCAAGGTGATGTAGGGCCGATGCATTATGCATGGTAATGGAATCGCTCGGCGTCCGAAACCATACCGCAGGTGTGTGTAAGTGTGTGTGTGTGTGTGTGTGTGTGTGTGTGTGTGTGTGTTCACGCATTACCACATGTTTAGGATATTAGGAGATAATATTTATAAGTCTAGAAACATTTCATATTTAATTAAACTTGGCCAGGCTGTGATGGCCTGCTGCCCTACCTGGGGTCGGTTCCTGCCTTGTGCCACCCTGAACTGCATTAAGCGGGTATGGAAGGCGAGTGCATCTTGGCATCCTGTTGTGAGCCACCCAAGGTGATAAGATTAGATGCTAGGATAAGACCTAAGGCTAAGGTCTAGGGTTACTATTAGTACCTATTACAACCTAGAGTTAGGGTTAAGAATAGGGTCAGTGCCTAGGGTTAGGTTTAAAAGCTACGATTAAGGATAAGACCTAGGGCTAAGGCCTAAGGTTAGGATTAGGACCTAGTTTAGGGTTAGGGATAAGAAAGATCATTAGGACCTAGGATTAGGATTAGGGTTTTAATCTAGAGTTAGGCTCTAGAGTTAGAATTAGGGACTAGGGTTAGGATTAGGGTTGGAATGAAGCCAAGATTACAGATAAGATCTATGGCTAAGGTCTAGTTTTTAGGGTTAGGATTCAGTTTTAAGGTTAGGACCGAAGGTTAGTGTTAAGAAATATGGTTAGGATCTAGTATTAGAGATTAGGATTAGAGTTAAGAATTAGGGTTAGGGCTTAGGGTTAATATTGCACACTAGGATAAAAGATAAAACCTAGAGCTAAGGTCTAGGGTTAGGGTTAGGACCTAGTTTTAGGGTTGGGGTCTAGAGTTAGGGTTAGGATTAGAGTTGGATTGAAGCTAGAATTATGGATAAGACCTAGGGTTATGATTAGGACCTAGTTTTAGGGTTAGGATCTAGTTTTAGAGTTATGTAGGGTTAAGGTTAAAAAATACTGCTAAGGTCTACGGTTAGGGTTAGGACCAAGTTTTATGGTTGTGGTGAAAAATAGGGTTATAGGGTTAGGACCTAGGGTTAAGGTTAAGGAATATGGTTAGGATTAGGTTTAGGGTTGGAACAAAGCTAGGATTAGGAATATGGCATGGTGTATGGTTGGGATTAAGACCTTGTTTTAGGGTTAAGAAATAGGGTTAGGATCTAGGAACTAGGATTAGGACATAGTTAGAGTTAGGATTTAGGGTTATGATTTAGAAAAGGATTAGAACTAAGTTTTAGGATTAGGATCTAGTTTTATAGTTAAAGGAAAAAAGATAAAGGGTCAGGCTTATGAAAAAGGATTAGGGTCTAGAGTTAGGATTAGAATATAGGATTATGGATTATACCTAGGACTAAGGTCTAGGGTTAGGATTAGGACCTAGTTTTAGGATTAGGATCTAGAGTTAGATTTGATCAGGTTTGATGAAAAGGGGGCCGGACAGTGCGGGTATCATGCTCCAGAATTGCAAGTGCATCCCTGCTGACCATGGGAAGGCAGCGTCTGTGCCCTGTGTATGCCAGGATCGGCTCCGGACCCCCAATCCATGACCCGACCAAAAATTCGGGACTAAATATGGACCGGGAATAAAATGATTCCTTGTGCTCATGTTGAGACGTTATAATAAAAATAATATTCAGGTAATGGTCTTAATGTTTGGAGGATGTTCAGGATTTATGCTGGCAATTGGATGGCGGACTGATTTCGTGCACCACTGGGGACACAGGTTCGATCACCTGCCGTTTCTCGACTGTTGGTGGAGCTTCTTTGCGGCAGCGCCCACAGTTCTGGACTCGGATTGATGCATGAGTGCAGCCTTGAATAAGTTTACGTAGAGAGCGTGGCGTTACATTAATGTTTGAACATCTACGCCGGAGCATGAATCAGCGCTCGCTCTTACTCAACCTTGAGACGACGTGGTTTGTTTATTTATTTAGCTCGGCGTGTATAATGTATAAGGACGGGACTCGTCGTCTGTTTATGGCGCCGGCGTGGAAAAGGAGGCGGTAATGCTCGTTTGCTTCAATAGGAAGTGGCTCACATGCTGAACACTAAATAAATAAATAAATAAACAAACCAGTACAGGATGTGATCTGAGAGCTACGTGTACCCCATCATGGTCCCAAACACTAACAAAAACGTTCCATAGTTGTTATAATCCCTCTTTGTAATAATCCACCAATTGTGCCAAGGCATTCAGAAGGTGAACCGGACTCAGGTTCAAGCCTCGCAGGTCCCAACATGCAGGCGCAATGGGCTGGCACTGCACAAGAGACATCGAGTGAACCTTACACCTGTATGGTTTGTTCTCTGAGATAGAACCCAGGGTGAAAGGTGTAAAAAGAATATAGAGTCATAAATTCCCTTCCAAAACCTCACAGACCCTCCACCGTACCGAAAAGTGGGCATATGGTTCTTTTTACGCCAATCCAGTCTTAACTATTTGTTTCCAAATAAGCTCCGACCACAGAACACATAGAACACAAACTCCAAATGCTTACGTTTATGGTTACGTGACAGGAAAGTTGGCATGGAAGTGGCATCAGATGGCAGTTTTGGAGACTTGGTGACCCTAAGATGCTACTTGTTTTCTGTAACTCTCCAAAAGTGATCCTTTTCGCCTCTCTTGCCATCCTGTTGACTGTTTGGGAGCAAAATAAGCTTGGACAGTTTGTCACAGTTCCGGTTGATTGGACATTTTAAATTACTTGGACATTTTTAAAATTTTAATTAATTCATTCATTAATGCTCCAGTTACAATGTGTTTCTAAGACTTTCCTCCAATAATTGGAGCTGTATACATGTTTAACGTCCGAATTACATTCTGCAAAACATGTTGCTGACCAAAATGGACGTTGACCAGACATTACCATAGTCACATAATCTTTTTATGGTACTGTAATGCAAATATAAAGGGCATTTTCATAAAGTAACTGAGTGCAAACGATCCAAAAATACACCAGAGATACCGCTGAAAACATGGGTGACTGATGAGCAACTGAGATGACCTGATACTTTTGTTCCTGAAGCCAAAAGTGCACCCATATACAGTATTAGGAACAACACGGACTCAACGAGTGAATGTGAACCAGTTTCTATAGTTATAGGTTCGACAGAGTAAACAAAGGAGTACTACTTACAATAGGACAGCTACATACACTGACAAACACCATTTACCATTTACAGTCAGACCCCCAGCACTAAAATGACAAAAGTGATGAATTTTCTCATTAGAAGCCTGCCCCCCTGCTGTGATGCTTGCAGTACCTATTGTACTGGTAATGACGCACCGACCCCCACACTGACTCTTTATGATGGGAATCAGACAGTACATCTAGATATACATTCAGCAGAAGCCGCTTTGAATTTCAGTGTTTCCCCGGGTAAGTGATACGCAATATAACAAGTCTTTTTATGGTACTGTAATGTAAATATAAAAGGTCATTTCACAAGAAAACTGGGTGCAAACGATACGCAAATGCATCAAAGATACCATCAAAAAACAAGTTTGCTAACCTGCCCCTCCCCACCTGTGAAGCATTTAGTACCTTTTGTCTTTGTAATGATATACCGACACCCCACATCCACAGAATGGGAATGTTTTGCTGAGTCTCTATATAGATAGATAGATAGATAGATAGATAGATAGATAGATAGAGGTACTCCACATTTCATGATGACATGACTTATTGATACAATATTTCAACTTTCTACGATCAGAATCCAATAATACCCACAAATATACATTCACCTCTCAAAAACCCATTAACAGATTTTTGCTGACGTCCTGGCATTCCGTTTAGCACGTCTTATTTTCTTTGTCTTAATCAGGCTGAGTCACGACAGAGTCCGAGCCAAAGGTCATTCGATTATAGCCTCGTACAGTCCGCTTTAATTATCTGCCCCGCTTTCATTAAAATGCAAATGGAGATCGTAATTAATATGTTATAGGTGAGCATTAAGGAGTGCAAACGACAAAATAATAATTAAGCCACTAGATAAATCACCTCGAGAAAATCAGTGACGCTTTACCGAACCTGAGGGAGGCGATACGGCATGGGTGTCACTCGCGCTCGGGACTGCGCTTGCTGAGATATTTGTAATAATCTTATGCTAGCTGCAGTTTCACAGTGATCATGTATAACTCCGCCCTGAGGGGGAAGCCCACGTCCGATTTCACTCACATATGAATGGGAAAAAAGAGAAAGAAATACAGACAAAAAAAAAGAAAGAAAGAAAAACAGAAAGAAAGAAAACAGAGAGAAATATGTCTTGATGCATGGTCAATAATCCAGGGAAGAAAATCCCAGAAGTTGAATCTGTTCATCTGGACATACATTTTGTCGGAGAAACGTTTCATCACTCATCTGAGTGACTTCTTCAGTCTCAGCAGTTGTGAAACGAAATGAGTGACGAAACGTTTCTTCTACAAAATCTATATCCAGATGAACAGATTCAACTTCTGGGACAGAGAGAAAGAAGGAAAGAAAAAGAAAAATAGAAAGAAACAAAATGCTAAAGGGAAAAAAGATTGAAAGAAACAAAGAGAGAAAAGACATTAAAAAATGGAAGACAAAGACAAAGAGAGAGAGAGAGAGAGAGAGAACAAGTAATAAAAAAGTAATAAAAAGTAATAAAAAAATAAATAAAACAATAAAAAAGTGAAAGAAAAAGAAAGAAAGAAAGAATGAAAAATAAGACTGCTTGAAAGTGAGCAAGAAAGAACAAATTGACAAAAGAAAAGACACAAAAAAGAACAAGCAAAAGAAAGAGAGATAGATAGATAGATAGAGACAGAGAGAGAGAGAGAGAGAGAGAGAGAGAGAAAGAGAGGGCACAAACGAAAGAGGGAAAGAAACATAAAAGTAAGAAAGAAAAAAAGAAAGAGAGGGAGAGAGAAAGAAGAGAGGAAGTATAAAAGAATGAAAGAAGAAAGCAAAATAGAAAACAAAGGAGGAAAGAAAAAAGCAAATAATGAGAAACAAATGAATAAAGACTAAAGAAAATAATAGAAAGGAAGAAAGAAAGAAATAAGAAAGAAAGAAAGAAAGAAAGAAGATAAAAAGAAAGAAAATAAATAAAGAAAGAAAGAAAGAAATGAATGTCAAAGAGACAAGAAAGGAGGAAAGAAAAAAGAAAAAGAGATAAATTCACAACAGCAGGGGGTTGCTGTTGCATTTTTGGTTTCTAAAGTGTCCACCCATTCTCCACTGGGGGCAGGTCAGGACCTCAGACGGGCCAGTCCAGTACCCGTACCCTCTTCCTCCAGAGCCATGGCTATTTTGTGGTTGTGTTTGCCTCGGTGATAAATGCTGGACGTCCCTCGTACAGATGTCGGACTAAAGGCAGCTTATGTGGAAATGACCTGTACCAAGGGCCCTGACCCGACCCCAGACCATGCCAGAGCCTGGCTTTTGGACCTGTTCTGGACCGATATCAGTCTGGATGCTCCTTTGCGAGTTCGGTCAAGAAGCCAACGCCGCTTCTGGACATGGTTATAACATAAGGCTTCTTTTTTAGCACAGTAACGATTTAAGTGGAATCTGTGAATGTAACTCTGTATTGTAGAGCTTGGTAAAGGTCTGATCTCTGGAATAATTATTATTCTGAAGACAATGTACGTGGAAAAAGCCGTTCTTTGCTCTAGTTGAGGAGGACACATGCTGGAGGAACGGAGGATTATCGAGGCGGTGGCTGTCAGGACGCGTTTCGATCTCCTCCAGCTGCGGCGGCTCGTTTTGTGCTCGGCTCAATAATCCGGCATAATGGAGCCACGCCGAAGTGGGAGAACGGCGTCACAGCGAAGCCGCCTGCCACGTAACCGACCACTTGATGCAGAGAGAACACAATGCGTAATCACTCACGATTCAACAGCGATTTAGAACGAGCTTCCTGCAGCGCCTCTCCAACTCAAACGCCGTGAGGGGGATCATACCCTCGAGGAAGGATCACTGACAGACACCGGCAGCGGGCTCTGGCTTCGGCTCATCTGCCTGCAGCCAGAGTTCAGCCCAAATTAACTCTAACATGCCAGGTCAGGTGAGGTTTGAGTTACCGCTGGAGGTATGGTCGGAGCTGGTCAGAGGTCTCATCGTGACCTGGCTCTGTTGTAGGGATCGGGGTGGTACGGTGGCACAAGTGGTTGGTGCTTTTAGCTCACAGCTCCAGAGATCCCCATTTACATTTACATTTACATTTACAGCATTAGCAGACGCCCTTATCCAGAGCGACTTACAATTGGTACAGTCTTACAGTCCAAGCAATTGTAGGGTAAGGGTCTTGCTCAAGGAGCCAACAGTGGCAGCTTGGCAGAGGGAAGACCAGGGTCCAGAGTCTAGTACCTTAGCCACTAGGCTACCACAGTCCCATTCAATGCTGACTGTAAACCCCCGCCTGTTTGGAATTAGGCTGAAGGCATGAATTAGATTCACTGATTCTAAAGAAAATCGATTCTAAGATGCATTACAATGCAGACATGCATGATTCTGAATGGATTCACAAATGTCAAAAATCTTTTTTTTTGACAAGTTTCAAAAAGAAAGGAATTTAAAGAAAGAAAGAAAGGAAGAAAGAAAGAAAAAAAGAAAGAAAGAAAGAAAACGGATGCTAAAGAAAGAAAGAAAGAAAGAAAGAAAACAAATGCTAAAGAAAAACGAAAAAGAGAGAACAGAAGAAGAAAGAAAGAAGGAAAGAAAGAAAGGAAGGAAGGAAGAAAGGAAGGAAGCAATGGATGCTAATAGAAAAGAATGGAAGAAAGAAAAAAGAAAAGAAAGAGATAGAAAGAAACAAAAAAAAAACAAAGAAAGAAAGAAAAAAGAAAGAAAACAAATGCTAAAGTACAAAAAATAGAACAACAGAAGAAAGAAAAGGAAGCAATGAATGCTAAAAGAAAAAATAGAAGAAAAAAAAGGAAGAGAGAGAGAAAAAAGAAAGAAAGAATGCAATGGATGCTAAAGATAAAAGAAAGGAGGAAAGAAAAAAAAATAGAAAAGAAAGGAAGCAACAAATGCCAAAGAGCCATACAATAATATTAAACACGGCTGATTTTATCGGAACATAAAATGAAGACAGCGATCCTGATCGGCCTTAGACCAAACGATGGCTTTATCCTGATATTATAAATGTGTCTGAGGGAGAACCTCCTAAAGTGGTTTGGTGTAAGGCTGCATCACTGACACAGAGATCCCCAAAATCCACAACCAGAACAAAACCAAAGTCATGGAATCAAAAAAATCCTGTACAGGAACAAAAAGATGCAGCGGTAATCGATTAATAATCACATGACAGAGCTCTGAATCGAATTGTATGAACAGAGGTGAACACCTCACTGCCTGGGCCCTGAAGGGAGAACAAACCAACTATACAGGAGTTCTGTAGAGTTTGGAAGACAAAGGACAAATAGTGAGCATAAGCAGAAGTAGAGGCAGAACGGCTTCACAAATCATGAACAAGTGTGAAGGAGATCAGGTGGAACAGGTAAATAGCCCAAAGGCTCAGGCTTTTCATCAACACCAACAGATATGAGGTCATATTACAGGAGCAGGTCCAATGCAAACCTCTGCCAGCATTTCAGGATAATAACAGAGCTCCGGCTCAAACGCCTCCCATGTCACCACATTTATCAGCACATTTTTTATTCCTGGCTCAAAACAAGGCAGGGGTTCAAGAAGCCACTTTTTTACCAGCATATATTTTAGGAGTTATTATTATTATTATTATTATTATTATTAAAGACAATGACAGCTAAATCATATTTTTATCACAAGTTTAACATCTTATTTATTGTCATGAGTAATCACTGAGCCATATCTGTAAACTCTGCACCAATGGGATGTAACCTTTCAAATGGTCACCTGTTCAAACAGCCAAAAATATCAGGACGTGTTTCTGGTGTAGCATAAACAGAACCTTTGTGTGGGGGACATTCTGCTCACTTGAATGTCCGTTCGCCAGCATTTCAAACCTGAGGGAGGGGCAGACAGAGTAAGATTGGCCAGGGAACAGAACTCTTATTCAGTTTATTATTTAAACATGCAAGTGTACAAAGAACATTAAAATGTAACATAACAAAAATCGCTAAAAATAAAATAGTACTGTAATAAAATAATAAATAATAATATAATACAATAGGTACTAAATAAATATATTATAAAAACTAAAAATACATTCTAAATACATGAATTAATCCATAATAAATGACATGAACAATACATGAACAAATATATAATAAATATATTATAAAAAAAAAAAAGTGTAAATACATGAATTAATAATTAGTGATTAATAGGTGGAAATAATAATAATAATAATAATAATAATAATAATAATAATAATAATAATAATGATAATAATAGTGATAATAATAATAATTACCACAATAACATTTTCATTTAAAATTAATTAAAATATATTTTTTGCTATTATTACTACAGCATTTCATTTATTACATGTAAAGAATGTACAGTATTGCTCGGATGTACAGTATTGTGCAAAAGTCTTAGGCCACCATTAGATTTGTTGTATTACCAATGCTATAATGACCATACATAACATATTTTTGAGGTTTGGAACCAAAACTTGGATTGGTCACTCCATAATCCTCTTTAACATGGCGAGGCTTAGAGGCTTAGTGAATCAAAGTGCACTAGTCCAGAGCTTGTTTGGAGGAGCATAAATGCATGGAATTCTGGGTAACGGAGTTCAGATTGCTGAACAGGACCTCTGCAGATGTTAATAAGACCATGTAACAATTTTCAAAAAATTTTTGTTCCCAGTTGTTAAGTGTGTTTTCCTGATTGTTTGTACCCTAAATGAATAGAAAAAAGTTATTATTCCCTGTAAACTTTGCTTTTGTGGTCAGCACAATGTTATTTTGAAATTGATCTATTTTTAAGGATATTCGCCATATTTCAAGATACTTAAGAAGCTTCTGGAATTGTGAGAACTATCAAGAAGTTTCTAGAACTGTCCAGAATTATCTAGAACTTTCTGGGACTGTACAGAATTGTAGGTAGCTGTATAACTACAGTTCTATAGGGCCACTATAGCCCTTCCTGAGAGACGGAGAGAGGACATGATCTAATTGATTGGGATTGCATAGTAAGTGGGCAACAGCCATCACAGACAAAGGGGAACTGACCTAGACAGACGGGTGTGAATTCATTCTCTATTCAGATTCTGATAACGACAGTATTCACACTTCAGCCCACACCCATTACAGGAGGAGCTTAGGAAGGACCACTACTTTCAAATGTATATATTGTGTGTTACTCTGCTACCGGGTGATCAGTCTTTGTCTGCTGAGTCCTCAGTACACTCTTGTGCTTTGATACTGCATGGAATAAAGATTGACCATTTTTATCGAGTTTGGAGAGACATCCTTTTTCCTTACAGTACACAGCAACTTAGTTCATTTAGATGGCATCAAGAGGTTGCATACATCCAGCAGACGCGTTTTGCTATGTATGTGGCCATTTTATAAAGACAAGAGCGAAAAAGTACTGTGGAAGCATCTGCTAAGATGTGTGAGGCCTACAAAGCATACTTCGGCATGCCTGTTGGTGACCTGTTTCTATAATAAAAATTCATAATTTTCATTGCCGTGGTCACAAAAGTGAAGTTTATGATGAATGTAAGCAATTTTTAATTTGTTTTAGACATAAGCAATTGGAATATAACATTAAAAAGCTGGGAACAAAACTTGTGTTACATAGTGTAATTATACAATAACGGTCATATAATGGTTCCGGACTGAATTTGGATCACAACTGCATTGTTTACCAGGCAATAATCATTTGTCTAAGCTTTATTATCACCCTGAGGCACACTTTGTTTTAGACATAAGCAATTGGAATATAACATTAAAAAGCTGGGAACAAAACTTGTGTTACATAGTGTAATTATACAATAACGGTCATATAATGGTTCCGGACTGAATTTGGATCACAACTGCATTGTTTACCAGGCAATAATCATTTGTCTAAGCTTTATTATCACCCTGAGCACACTGGAGAAAGAAAGAAAGAAAGAAAGAAAGAAAGAAAGAAAGAAAGAAAAAAAGAAAGAAAGAAGCTTTTCAGTAGGGAAGCTCTAATTGTGTTTATCTCTCCTTTATTAGACAAACTAAGAACAAAATAAAATCTCCTAAGTGTCTAGATCTTTATAGCAAAGAGAATCCCCAGCAGGCATTTTATCTATCTGTGCTGATGCATTATATATGAATGGCCATGACTTCCTGCGTTCCTGTCTCCATCCCTGTCCCCGTCCCCGTCCCCGTCCCTGTCCCCATCCATCAGTCGCAAGGGCGGAGCAAAACAAACAAGCGCTTATGCTCATCTCAAAGCAGAGCGCCTCGTACCATAATGAGAGGGGAGTCCTTTTGAAACCTGCCATCCATCAGGGCCGGCCCTGTCTGCATGATCTGGCCCCGAGTCACCTCGCATACGGACCCGACACGCAGACGGGCGTCCAGACCGATTTAGCCTACGCTGAGTAAACGATGCGTTCGGTTCACATAAGCGCCGGCACAATTCCGACCACCTGCTGAGCGGAGATAATAAACCCAGGCAGAGAGGGGAAGGGAGAGTCGAGTCGGTCGTTATGAAAGGGTATGAGACATTTGTGGTTTTTGGTTTTAGAGAATGGATTTATGGATGCTCGGAGCGAGATTTCAGGTTTAAAAGAACGGCCACTGCAATAGTGCAAAAGAGTTTTAGTAGGTGAGTCAATTGACGTCAAGACCTAGACATTCAGTAGTCCGAATCAAGGCCAAGACTGTTAGTAGTCGAGTCCAAGTCAAGACCTAGTTGGCCTATTCAAACTGATTACGATTTTTAAACAAGAAGAAATGGATGTGATTTTCACCATAGTGGGACCTTCAGACGAAATGCGTTTCTCTTAATGTGTTTGAGATTTCTCGGGATCTTTTTAAGCGGCGTCAACTTAAAAAAACACAAAACACAAAACAAAAACACCAGGGAAGATGAGTGCAGGAAGCGTTTTATAGTTTGTGTTTTTTGCGATCATGAACAGACACTTATCTGTTCACAAATAATCACACGGTTCCACCCAGTCCCTGTGAGCTTTATCAGCATCATCCTCCAGCCTTTCAGTTCTATTCCACCAGAGCTTTTCTTTAATATCCATGTTTTTAGAGACAGCCTGTTGCTCATCCTATAAGCTCCTGATGAGCTGTTCTGCCCGGCAACCGAGCTCTGATTGGTCAGCCTGATTTTATCGAGGCTCTGATTACATATTTTATGCATTGTCGCAGCATTGTGTTCTTTCATCTCAACTTCCTTCGTTCTCCTTCTGCCTGTATTAAGATCTGTTATGTTGACCCAACATTTGTTATATCTTCATTACAAGTTCCAAACGTGGACCAAACAGCATCAGCTTGGAGGAACGGTGGATCGAGTGGAAGCTCATTACATACTTCACAGCGTAGTTCCTCAAAAGAAAAAGTTCAACAAACACTTCTTTCATCCAGTCTGATATACAAACTGTACATTTAGAGACAGCATGTATAATATGTTGGACCAATCAAAAACAAAACAGAGACTGAACTTTCAGCTTATTTCCAACAGCCATATCACTTCAAGATATCTTCAGGTTGATCGAGTGTCACTAACGTTGCAAAAACCAGCCAAAAACACGCCTTCGTTTTTGCTGCATCATGAAAATAGATAGGACAGAAAACAAAACATTTAGACGCCAAAAGCCTCGCAATCTACACCGGCTTTAAAAAACTGATGGATCAAAAGACATCGACCTGCAAGCTATATCGGACAACTTAACTAACTTATATCACCAACTTATAGATTAGGACAACCTTTGGGAGTCAGCTGTCCAGGACCTGCTTAACCCAGTCGCGAAAACAGATTCAGCAAACCTTACAGAATCATTCTGCAAAAAAAAAGCAATGTATGACAAGAAAAGCAACAGATGGGAACACGTAACAAACTCCATCACCGATTATACTAGGTGGTTTAGAGAGATGGGCTCAAACGACTTTTGAATACTTTAGACTCGAGACATACACTGGTAAAGTATCGTCTAATCAACGTCATCAATAAAATCCACGAAAATACAGAGATGTCAAATCAGATGACACATGAGATACATGGGACTTAACAGTAGATTGATTTCTTCCAGTGTTTCTTTGACTTGTATTTAACTGCAGACAGTTAACAAACATCAATTCCTGCATTTCAGGCCTACAACACATTCCAAAAATAATGATGTGATTTCAAACAGGTGATTATAATCATGATTTGGTCCAAAAGCTGCATCAACAAAAGCCTGAGTCTTTGAGGAGAGAAGATGATCAGAGGACCTCCAGTTTATCACCAAATCTTTAAAAACAATGTTCCTCAGAGAAGGACTGGAAGGGATTTATATATTTATATTAATATATTAGTATATTTACATACTTATCCCTCTACAGTGCATAATATTATATTAAATGACATCTAATATTTTATTTCCTTTACACAGTCCTCAATTTTGTTGATTGTCATTAGGTTTGGCTGATATGTACAGCTGTGTATCATCTGCATAGCAGTGGAAATTAATGCCATGTTTTACGAATATAACTGAGCCTAGTGGAGCATGTACAGAGAGAATAAAAGCGAGCCAAGCACTGACCCCTGAGGCACGCCATACTTCACTTTTGAGAGCTTAGACCTTAGATTATTTATATGAACAAACTGGTACCGGTCGGTTAAGTAGGATTTAAACCAAGAAAGTGCTAATCCCTTAATACCTACAGTATTTTCTAGTCTGTTTAGTAAAATGGCAAGTTCTATAGTGTCAAATGCTGCACTTAAATCTCACAGAACAAGAAAAGAAACACATCCCTTATCTGAGGACATTAGCAAGTCATTTAGCACCCTAATTAATGCGGTTTCAGTACTATGATGGGGCCTGAAGCCAGACTGAAATGGTTCATAAATTTCATTCTTTTGGAGGTAACTGCAGAGCTGCTGATGGACGGCTTTTTCTAAGATTTTGGACAGAAAGGGTAGATTTCAAATTGGTCTTTAATTAGATATCACACAAGGGTCAAGATTGGCTTTTTTAATCAGTGGTTTGATAACGGCAAGACTTAAAGGATTTGGGTACATACAGTAGTGCTTGAAAAGTTGTGAACCCTTTAGAATTTTTCTATATTTCTGCATAAATAGACCTAAAAACATCCTAAAAGTCCTAAAAGTAGATAAAAGAGAACCCAGTTACACAAAATGAGACAAAAATATTATACTTGGTCATTTATTTATTGAGGGAAATGATCTAATATTACATATTAGTGAGTGGCAAAAGTATGTGACCCTGTGCTTTCAGTATCTGGTGTGACCCCCCTGTGCAGCAATAACTGCAGCTAAACGTTTTCCTGTAGCTGTTGATCAGTCCTGCACACTGGCTTGGAGGAATTTTAGGCCCTTCCTCCGTACAGAACAGCTTCAGCTCTGGGATGTTGGTGGGTTTCCTCACATTAGCTGCTCGCTTCAGGTCCTTCCACAACATTTCCATTGGATTAGGTCAGGGACTTTGGCTTGGCCATTCCAAAACATGAAAACTTTATTCTTCTGTAAAACATTCTTTGGTGGAACGGCTTGTGTGCTTAGGGTCGGTGTCTTGCTGCATGACCCCACCTTCTCTTGAGATTCAGTCCATGGACAGATGTCCTGACATTTTTCTTTAGAATTCTCTGATATCATTCAGAATTCATTGTTCCATCAATTCATTGTTCCATCAAGCCGTCCTGCCCAGATGCAACAAAAACAGGCCCAAACCATGATACTACCACCACCATGTTTCACACAGATGGGATAAGGTTCTTATGCTGGAATGCTGTGTTCTCCTTTTCTGCAAACATAATGCTTTTCCTTTTAAACTAAAAAGGTTCTCTTTTGGTCTCTCCGTCCACAAAACATTCTTCCAATAGCCTTCTGGCTCGTCCACGTGATCTTTTAGCAAACTGCAGACGAGCAGCAATGTTCTTTTTGGAGAGCAGCGGCTTTTCTCCTTGCAGCCCTGCCATGCACACCATTGTTGTTCAATGTTCTTCTGATGGTGGACTCATGAACATTAAAACATTAGCCAATGTGAGAGAGGCCTTCAGTTGCTTAGAAGTTACCCTGGGCTCCTTTTGTGACCTCACCAACTATTACACTCCTTACTCTTTGAGTGATCTTTGTTGGTCGACCCACTCCTGGGGAGGGTAACAATGGTCTTGAATTTCCTCCATTTGTACAAAATATGTCTGACTGTGGATTGATGGAGTGCAAACCTTTTAGAGATGGTTTGGTAACCTTTTTCCAGCCTGATGAGCATCAAACAACTCTTTCTCTGAGCTCCTCAGAAATCTCCATGTTTCGTGCCATGATACACTTCCTCAAACATTGTGCTGTGAAAGAGCAGACTTTGATAGATCCCTGTTCTTTAATATAAAACAGGGTGCCCCCGACTCACACCTGAATTGGCATCCCATTGATTGAAACACTTGACTCTAATTTCACTTCAAATTAGCTGCTAATCCTAGAGGTTCACATACTTTTGCCACTCACTAATATGTAATATTGGATCAGTTTCCTCAATTAAATAAATGACCAAAATAATATTTTTGTCTCATTTGTTTAACTGGGTTCTCTTTATCTACTTTTAGGACTTGTGTGAAAATTGAAATATGATGATGTTTTAGGTCATATTTATGCAGAAATATAGAAAATTCTAAAGGGTTCATAAACTTTCAAGCACTACTGGTGAGTGGATCCCTGCTCATTGCCAAAGTGAATATTGAAATCACCTACAATTAAAGCCTTATCTGTTGAAAGTACTGAGCAGGAAACGAAAGTTAGCCAATTCCTGAAGAAAAGAGTGTGGTTTTGACTTCCATAACGATGGATCAGTCACATTAAGAATCAGTTTTTCAAAAGAATTAGCCTTGTAATGGGATTAAGCTGCTGTAACACCTAGCTCTTTGTTTGTCAAAATTGTGGCTACGCCTCCCCCCCGACCATTAGGACGAGGGCGACTAGCATGACTGTATCCAGGAGGTGAGGCTTCATTTAAAGCTTTAATTTAAAGCTAAATATTCATCAGGTCTAATCCAAGTCTCAGTGAGACAGAGAGCGTGTAAGCGTTTATCAGTGATCATTTCATTTACAATCACTGCTTTGTTTGTAAGTGATCTCATGTTAAGTAGTCCTAGCTTTAGTCTAAGGGTGTTATTTCTATGGGAGCTATCTGTGTTTATGCTAATGAGGTTATTAAGACAGACTTTTTGAGTGCAGCTTTTCCCTCAGACGGCCCTGCATCAAGAACCATCATTCATCAATAGCTGATAGAACCACATGGACAAGGGATTCCTTTATCAAACCTTTATCAAGCTCTACAATACAGAGTTACATTCACAGATACCACTTAAAACGTTATTGTGCTAAAAAGAAGTCTTATGTTATAACCATGTCCAGAAGGGGCGTCGGCTTCTCTGGGCTCGGAGGATCTGGGATGGACCATCATACAGTGGGAACAGGGATTGTACTCAGACCTATCAGTATCACAGATCTTTTTTGGACCAAAGTCAAAAAGGAAAAGGAGCATCCAAAAGCCAGGCTCTGACATGGTACGGGGTGGGGTCAGGGCCCTTTGCAAAGAGAAAACTACACTGAGGTTTTAGAGCAACAGTGCAGAGAGAGGTACAGAGTTGTGCTGTAAAATGACTCAGCCGGTTCTGACATTTACACTCGCTCCACCTACATTAGCATAGAGTTCATCACTGTACACATGACTCCGCGGCGGGCCATCCAGAATTTACCACCAGCAAGCAATCACGGGACGCAAACAAGACGTTTAATGTCACCTCTCTAAATCTGAAACGGCTCAAAAAATATCCACGACCACCAAAAAATCTCTCTAAAAATCTTCTGTCTTCTGTAGAAAGCGACTTTAATTTCGGGTGTAATAAAGGCGAGCGTGTGCCCACACACTGCCGAGTAAACACTAACTGATGCGCTCCCTCAGTCGTCTCTCTTGATCTCTCTCTCTTTCTGTTTGAGTTACGGAGTTGAAAGCAGGACCGGAATAGATAACAATAGGAGGTCGGCTCATGTTTGCACTAATTTGCATGGACTTTTTCCGAGAGCGAATAATCAGAGCTTTGTATAATCAGCGATGCTCACAATAACAAGGATCTAGAGATACATCTATCAAGGAAAATATTACAACCACACACAGATCGAATAACAAATAATGCTAATTATCTGGTTATAGTTCATTAAGGTCTGGTCAAGTCATCAAGGACATAGGAGCACCTCCTACAAAACAAGCCTTGGGTAGAGAAGATAACAGTGTAGCGCCCCCTGGTGAGTATGGTGCTGCCCGGGTCAGCATGGAGCTTGGAATAATGGAAGCAGGTGGTCTGGACTCCACCAGTGTGAATTTGCATGTTCTCCAAGCATCTTTCTGGGTTTAATCCAGGTCGGTTTCCTCCCACATTCCAAAGATGTGCAAGTTTTTTTGAAATGAAATTAGTTTCATTCTTACATATAACATCTAAGCCAACCAATGACGATGGGTTCTCTTTTGAGCCTTGGTCCTTCCAAGGGTTCTTCCTTATATTGTTTAGAGTTTTTTCTTGACACTGTTGAAAGCTAGGCTTGCTCAATTTGGAATTTGTAAAGTTGCTTTGAGTCAGTCCTGCATTGTTGGAGATGGAAACTGGGTGAGACTGGGAGAGGACCCACTGGTGCCCAATGCTGAGCCTCCACAGTCCCCTCCACTGTGTCCCAAAATCTGACACTGTCATCCTTACTGTCAAAGCACAAATACTGCAAAACTTGGTGAAGGAATCTGCCAAGATCCTGAATTAGAGTCGGTTTTGCTCGTGATTAAATATACAAAACAGTTTATTTGTGATGTCTGTCATCTCATATTTGCAACCGGAAAAGGTCGTGCTAATGAAATCAGACCGCATTAGGCTCGTACAGCGATCGTAACGGAGAGTCCGGCTCACAGCGAAACATGATCCGTATGCATTCAGAGAGCGATGCAATCAGAGAGCGCTGTCAACGACTGTATGATTTTTATCACTGCAACAACGTGGCCTGCACTTCTGCACACGATGGGTGATTCAGCAATCAGGACCTTTTCTTGAACGCTGCAGAAAGTGGTTCTGTGCTTTTTTTTTTCAAACGCACACAAAAACACAGCAAGACATGAATGCATAACAGAGACTGAGATCTGAGAAAGTGCAGCAACATGTTATTAAAAGAGAGGAATAAACAGAGTAATAGTGCAAATGTAAATATAGAATGTATTTGCAGAAGAAAACCGAATGATACGGAAATGCATCAGAGGTACCGCTCATCAAAACACGAGTCACGATGAGCAACTGAAATGGCGATACTTTTGTTAAATGCATCGATAGACAATCAAAATAACAAAGGGCTACTACCTATAATAGGACAGGCACACACTTTACAGCTTAACAAATAAGTAGATGAAAGTCATCCACACAAACATGAGGCAGTGACACTTTTCTTAATCCACTCTCCACTCTTTGTCGTGTTTTTTCCATATTTCGCCTCTTTTCTTCGTTCCTGGCATCGGTAACAAACTCGCTAACGAAACCACATTGTTGACAGACCATCAGTGATGTGAACGTGAAACAGGACAGGTTTTAGACAGGTATATTATAATCGTTAAGACCTAGGTCGTTAAAGCGAACTGTCACTGGTTGGTCGATAAAGGGAGCTTACCTCTAATCGATATTAGAGAAGGGTCCAATCAGGTCCGCCAGGTGACGTCATTCAATCATTAGATATCAGACGGGCAGGGCCGATCCACTTACCAATCCGGATTCCAGTCCACAGCTTGCACCGGACCATGAATCGCCGCAATTAGAGATGCACCAATCGATTGATTGGCAGTTTTTTAGCCTGATCTATAACTGGCTTTGTGACGGTCACATTTAAGTCAAGTCATGGTGGGGCTGGAGCTGATGACGCTGACTTAACCTATTCAGAGCATGACAGCAACAGCAGCACAAACAGAGCACGGGGCTTTTATGAACTTTAGTAAAGAGTCCTACAAACTTAGGGACGTACACAATGATAATGAGAATATCAAAATAAAAAAGAGATCCTGTATCAGAATCTGTTTCTGTATCAGAATTGTGGATTAAAATCTTCAGATAACAGGTTTAAATAGCAGAGGATGTGATTAACACTATCGCTGACTTGATCTCGATTCTGAGGATATGCCCCCTCGTCCTTCCAAAGCATCAAGAGTAGGGGTCTAACGATGCATTCTGCTCACAATTCGATCTTCTCTTGGTTATCGATTCTACATTCGATAAAAGACGTCCCCTTTCAAACAATGCAAAAAAAACTTAAGTCCCTGCAATTTTAATAACTAGAAATTTTAGTAGCGGTTTCCAACGGAGAAGATGTGACGATATGATGTATGATTGCGCCCTTTGGTGTTCAAAGAAAGCACAGCATTCTTAGATGTCCATAAAAAGAAGACATCGAGACATTTACACGATGCAAACCGTGATATTTTTGCATCGTGATGCATCGTTATACCCCTAATCAGGGGGCTATCAGCCAACTGTTGTTATGTCAATGCATATTCATATACACACTATATGCACAAAAGTATTGGGACTCCAACACATGACATCCCACTCTAATTTTCCTTAGTTTTTATAAAGAGTTTGTTCTTCTTTGCAAAGAGGTATTTGCGTATATATTTCGGAACATAATACGTTCATTGTATTCCGCTCCCTCACACGCACCATGTGGGCTTTTAATAAGCTCCACGCTTCTTTAGCGCAGCAGTTCTAGCAGTGTAAAGCAGTGTAATCGTTCAAAGGCGTCATCGTTAAAGTGGATAACCCCGGTCTCTCCCACACCACCTGGAGTTGGCTTTCATGCTGAATTACTCGGCGGCTTTTACCGGAAGCCCGTTCTCCATGCTCGCCCCCTTCATTCTTCTCTCTGCCAGTCAGGAGGAGCCTTTAATGATGACTTTCAGATCAGCGTCGCTCGCTAGATAAGCGCTCCGAGGTCTGTGGAACTCCATTAAGAAGGCACTGTGAAAAGCGTAGCTGTGAGCGCCCCGTCCTCGTTTACCTCGGAAACGCATTAGAGCCGAAAGCTCGCCCTGCACGGGACTACTGCCGAGCCATGGAACTCCCACTCTCAATCGCGCTCTCTCTGTCAGGATGAACTGTGGTTTGGGAACGAATGCTTTTAACTACAACTTTAAATCACATTTATCGACTCATCACAGGAACCGGCTTATTCATTCATCTATTATTATACTTCTTGGCCAAATTTTGTGCCTTTTGCAGGTCACATTTCATGTCACTATGTTTGAGCTACAGCCATGAAATTACATAACCCATTGCCACAGGAGCAACTACGCTCCAGACAGGGCATATAGGTCCCTGGAAGGGTTTTGACTGGGTAATTCAGCCCATCATCTGATTGTCTTGGGGCTTCTGAGGTCACTGGCAGGGCACACAGGTCACTGGCTGGGCAATGACCAGTCAATTTTTGACCTACAGCCATGAAATGTGGCCCGCTTGGTCTTGGGTACACCACGGTCCATCATCCAATTGCCTTGGGGCTCCTGAGGTCCCTGGCAGGGCACATAGGTCCCTGGCTGAGCAAACTTGGACCTAGCCTGCCCAAAGTGGGCAAAGTCCTGACATGACCCTATGCCATGGGAGCCCCAAAGTTACAGACAGGACATAGAGGTCCCTAGCAGGGCATTGACTGTAATTCAGACCTTTTACTGTTTCCAAACTACTTACTGTTTACTGATTACTGTTTTCAACAGGTCCTGGGAACATGAGATGCATCATCCAATTGCCTTGGGACCCATGAGTTCCCTGGCAGGGCAAAAGCTCCAAACATTGTCCCAGCCTACCCAAAGTGGGTACAGTATTCCAGTGGATATGTCTTGACTTAACCCAATGCCATGAGAGCCCCAAAGTACCACAGTGCACAGTGGTCCCTGGGAAGGCATTGACTGTAATTCAGTAACTTTTTGACCTACTGCCACAAAATTTGGCATGCTTGGTCCCGGGTACACAAAGTCTGTCATCTGATTGCCGTAGGGCTCCTGAGAGGGAGTCCCTGACAAGGTACACAGGTCCATTTCAAGGTATTTACTGTAAATCAGTCAGTTTTCAACCTACAGCCATAAAAATCAGTATGCTCAGTCCCGGGTACACAAGACCCATCATCCGGTGCCCTTGGCCCAGTGAGGTCCCTGACAGGGCACACAGGCCCCTGACTGTGCAAAGACTGACATAACCCAATGTCACTGGAGCTCAAAAGTACCAGACAGTATACAGAGGTCCCTGGTGGGGCATTGACTGTAATTCTGACCTTTTGCTGTTTTTGACTTGGAGTCACAAAAATCAGCACACTCGGTCCTTGGTACACAACACCTGTCATCCAATGCCTTGGGCTCCTGATGTCCCTGGCAGAGAAAAGACCCCAGATCTGGTCTGAGCCAAAGTGGGAACGGCGTTCCAGTGAAGCTGGCCCAAAGTTCCAGACAGAGGCACAGAGGTCCCTGGCAGGGCATTGACTGTAACTGAGTCAGTTTTCAATCTACAGCCACAAAATTTGGCAAGTTCATCTGATGCCCTTGGGACACCTGAGGTCCCTGGCAGGGCACACAGAACCCTGAATGCACAAAGACTGACATAGCCCAATGCCATATGACCACCAAATCAGCACCTTTCTGATCTTATGTCCAATTCTGACCCGTGTTCCCACTTGCTTGATCCCGCCACCATTCTGCCCTACAAATGCTTTTATTCTCCTATAGACAAAAGTATGGGGACACATCTCTTATTGATTGAATTCAGGTGTTTCATTTGGCTGGAAAACAATTAGCCGCAGCGTTTTCATGTCAGGAGTTCATAATCAACACGTTACGTCTCGGAGGATAAACAACGGATATGGAAACGCTACGAATGCTTTCTTGCTGGCGGAGCGCATCGAGTTCAATCAATTAGCGAGGCACAAGAGAGCATCTGACACATAACGAGGGGCCGGCTCCCAAAAAAGCAGAACACTAATTAAAAAGCTGATAAGTGCAGATGGGATTAAAACAAAGTCAAAGCTCCCACATCCCGTCCTGCCCTACCCATGAGGCTCCACAGCTGGAGCTACAATAAACATGTCACCACCCTTCGCATGTGTTAATTCTCTCGCGTCGGGTGCTTTGACACTCTCGGAGCACCGAACCTCGCAGACTTTTTCTCCTGTCTCCGTTTGACTCTCTCTTAATTAATTAACATCGCCTCGAACCTGAATGCAAAAGAGATGGGAGAAAACTTTTAATGAAGTCATTTTATTAGAAGCTGTGTTAGTTACGGCGCGAGCGGCGCTCGACCGTGACCCTGAGCTCCAGCCATTAGCATCTGCTGCCCACTCGAGTTACGTAAAGCCCCGAGCATTTCATCTGAACCTTTGTGGAGGATGAAATCGATTCTAAAGCAGCAGAATGCGACCTTACAGATAAAGTTTTAACCCCGAACGGCGTCTTATTTTTAACCTGTTGAGCAGGTTTGTGTTTTATTATTTTTATTGTTTATTACTAATCAGAAAGAGCTGAAACGGTATGGAAAATGGACATAAAAAATAAACACAGCGTTAATTATATTTGCTTTGACTGTTATTTCATTGCAGACAGCAGTAACCTGAGATACTTCATGTTTTTTTTCTGGTTAATAAACATTCATTCCTGCATTTCAGATCTGCAACATGATGATAATCAAAAGCAACATCCAAGAAAGCCTGAGTCATAAAGCAGTGTTTTATTTTCTCTATTTTATTAGATTTATTACTTTATTTATTAAATATACTTTTGTCTAATTTTATATATATATATATATATATATATATATATATATATATATATATACACACACACACACACAGTGGTGCTAGAAAGTTTGTGAACCCTTTAGAATTTTCTATATTTCTGCATAAATATGACCTAAAACAGTC
>JAJAGP010006047.1:0-25652 GCA_025084515.1 Ancistrus triradiatus | reverse complement strand
CAGAAGAGCTTCTTAAAGAAGAAGTTACAAGTCTGTGAGAGCCAGAAATCTTGCTTGTTTGTGGGTAACCAAATACTTATTTTCCACCATGATTTACAATTAAATTCTTAAAAAATTCTACAATGCGATTTCCTGGATTTTTTTTTTCTCATTTTGTCTCTTGGTTGTGGTCGGTCACCAGATTTATCGCCAACCGAGCATTTATGGGACCAGCTTGGACCTAAAAGTATGCAGGATCTACAGGCCATACTGCAACATCTGTGCGTAAATGCTTCATAGAGGCATTCCTAGCAGTCAACGATCTCTCACCAAGAGGTACAGTACCAAAAGTAGCCTCTGAGAGCCTTTTTTAGATTAGATTAGATTAGATTAGATTAGATTCGATTAGATTCAACTTTATTGTTACTGTGCAAAGTATGAATACAAAGCCAATAAAATGCAGTTAGCATCGAACCAGTATAGTTAACCAGTATAGTAAGTGAAAGATAGTATTATTTACAAATAAATACAGAATTATTTACAGATAATTGCTACAGTACAATGTTAGAGCATATACAGACTGTATATTCAAAGAGTGTAACATATATACACACATGTAAAAAGATATGGAAATGTGCAAATGAGTAGACTGCTGTACAGTGTTTTCAGCTGATAATTTGTGCAAGGTAGTGGAAATGTTAAAGTACAGAACATTGCAGTAATGATTGCAGTTACGCTTGTGATGAAGAATTTAGCAGGGTTTCCACCCCAGGGAAGAAACTCTTAGTTAGCCTGCTGGTGTGGGAACGTGGGCTTCTGTAACGTCTGCCGGATGGGAGGAAGGTGAACAGTCTGTGGTTAGGGTTGTAGACATCCTTAATGATGCTACTAGACCTGCTCAGACAGCGCTTGTGGTAAATGTACTTGATGGTGGGTAACGGGCACCGATGAGCCGTTGGGCAGTTTTCACCACCCACTGGAGTGCTGCCTGGCCTGATGCAGAGCAGTTGCCATACCATACAGATGCAGTTAGTGAGAATGTTCTCAAAGTGGTAGAAGTCCACCATTATCCTGGGATCCAAGTGAGCTTTCTTAAGCATCCTTAGAAAGTAGAGGCACTGTCGTGTCTTTTTTACCAGGATAGAGGAGTTAAGTAACCAGATGTGATCATCTGAGATGTGGGTGCCAAGAATCTTGTAACTTGGCATTCGCTCTACGACATCTCCATCGATGCGGATGGGTTTGTGTGAAAGGCACTTAGTCTGTCTGAAGTCCACGATTATCTCCTTGGTCTTAAGGTCTTAAGGTTACCCAACCTAACAAACTGGGGTCTATTGGTCAGGTCAAAGTCCAGTGTCCAGTTGCAGAGGTATAAGGTTATACCAAGCTGGCTGAACTTGGAGATCAGCCTCAAGTGCATCACAGTGTTGAATGCTGAGCTAAAGTCAGTGCACAGCATTCTAACGTAAGTGTTGTGGTTACCCAGGTGGGTTAATGCAGAATGGAGTGTAGTGGCAATGGGATCCTCTGTTGACCTGTTGCAGTGGTAGACAACCTGGTGTGGGTCCAGTGTAGCAGGAATTCAAGTGTGAGAGAACCAGTTTCTCAAAGCACTTGGCGATGATGGGGGTGAGTGCAACGGGGCGGAAATCATTACAGGCCTTGGCAGTGGAGTGCTTGAATCTACTAGGGACCACTCCATGGGCCAGGGACATATTTAAAATATCTGTGAAGACCCCAGCCAGCTGTATTGCACAGACTCTAAACACGCGACCAGGTATTCCATCAGGCCCAGCTGCTTTCCATGTGTTCACTTTGCTTAAAGCAGAGCAGACATCCAAGATGGTGAATGTTAGGGATTGTTCATCAGGTGATGTTGATACTTTGCTTATAGAATCCTTACTTTCCCTGTCAAAGCAAGCATAGAAGTAGTTAAGCTTATCAGGGAGGTTGGGAAAGCTGGATAGGGGTGCACTGCAGGATGGTGTGATGTTTGTGATTGTCTGTATGCCATGCCACATGCGTCGGGAGTCAGACGAGTTGAAGTGCTCTTCAATTCTCTGTTTGTAGCATTGTTTAGCCTGGGAAGTTCCTCTTCTCAGGTCAGCCCTGGCAGAACTGTAAGCGTCCCAGTCTCCAGACCTGAAGGCTGCATCTCTGGCCTTGAGTAGGAGACGAACCTCTCTGTTCATCCAGGGCATCTGACTGGGGAAAGTTTTTTGTTTTGTGTGTGTGGTCACACTGTCCACACAGATGTTGATTTGGTCCAGCACAGAGTTGGTACAGTTGTCAGTGTTGGCCTGAGAGTCCATGTTGGCTTGAGCAGAAAATACACTCCAGTCTGTGTGCTGAAACTGTTGCTGAAGAGCGTAATCAGCACATTCCGACCAGGTCTTAACGGTCTTTGTTGTGGTTTTCACACGTTTGATGACTCAGGTGTGGCATCAAGAACAAAGAGAGAGGATCGGATTGTCCTAGGTGGGGGATGGGTGTGTCTTTGTAGGCATCTGCCACACTGGTGTAAACATGGTCTAAAGTTTTTTGTCCTCTTGTGGTGCAGGAGACATTTCATTAAACTTTGGAAATACTGATCTCAATGTCCAGTGATTAAAGTCTCCAGTTACAGTAAAGACCCCTTCCAGGTGCTTGGTTTGCAGTTTGTTAATAGCAGCATAAAGTTCTTTCATTGCAATTTTTGGTTGGCATCCGGAGGGATATAAACTGCAGCAGCAACTATGCAAGTAAACTCACATGGTAGATAGAAAGGTCTGCATTTTATAATCAGGTACTCCAGGTCAGCAGAGCAGTGGGTATAAACAATGGCAGAGTCTGTGCACCATGTTTTGTTCACATAAATGCATACACCACCACCTTTGCTTTTACATGAATCTGCAGCCACTCTGTCAACCCTGAAAACAGTGCGTCCTTCCAGATCCACCACGTTGTCTGGAACTTCATTGCTGAGCCATGTTTCCATGAAAAACATGAGGTTACAGTCCATAAGCATCCTCTGTGTGTGGGTCCAGATCTTTAACTCATCCAACTTGTTTATCAGAGATTGTATGTTCACGAGGATTATGCTTAAAGCTTGTTGGTGTGAATTTAGCTTTAGCCTAGCACGCCCTTCCCCTTCCTTTGCTTACGGTCTTGATGCCGGACACTTCCGGTTGGAGAGAATGTTGTGCCGGTCCGTGGTGTTCTTTTTTACTCCGATGGTAGTTTGTGGAAGTTGAATGGGTAGTCCAAAACTAAATTTGTGCTTCGAAAGCTGATGTTGAGAAGTGACTGTTTGCTGTAAGTGATGATCGCACAGCTGAATCAAGCGAACATGCAGGAAATAACCAGGTAATTTAACACCATTTTGCGAAATCTGGTAAGACGCTTAGCCTTGCGATGTGCACGAACTGCCATCGTGGTCTCAGAGAGCAACAGGGGAAGCACTATGGCAATACAGAGTGTCTAATCAGACTGTAGACTGTATTCGTTTATGTATCTATGGAGTGAGATCACTATCTTTAATATGAGAGCGCAAAATCAAAAAATGAGCACAAAATCACTTTAAATCAAGCGAAAACAAGAACTGTACGCTTCCAACGTGGCAGCGTGTTTCAGTTTTGTGCTTGTTCCGTAGATAAAACCCGGAAATACGTCAGAGGTCAAGGCTAGATCATTACTGGATCGCTATAGGAAATCGGCAGGAAAGAATAATATAGAGATTAGTATAAAATGCAGTAAAGAAGATTCTGAATGCATTATTAAAGCTAAAATGAAGGATAAATGGCCAAATCTATGGGCACAGAACAGACTGGGGGACAGTTTTATAATATTAAAAGTAAATTGGGAAATTATTTCAAACGAAGGACCATACCATGATGGCCAGCCCGTTCTCTGCACAGCTTCCAGAAATCGACAGAGCTATACATCATCTCAAATACATTATATCTAATGAAAATGCAGAGTTATTTCAGACATCTTTACATAAAATCACATGTTCACACACTAGGCCTGACAATTGGAAAAATGGTTCTTCTAAATCAAAATGGAACCCATGAGGTAATACCATAATTGATTTTATATATTTAACCATCTGGGGAGAAAATAAAATTAAAATGCTGCAAGTGCAAAGATTTGGGCATCTATTGATTCACTGTAGTTTCTGTCAAGGAGTTGCCAAGTACTGACTGACAGGGTGTCCAAATCTGCAGATGCCACATTTTATATTATGTTTCTTCCAACATGTTAAATTCAGCAAATAAATACTGTGCATTAAACATTTGTAGAAATATGCCATACTATTATTTTATGTAGAGGTTAGGTTAGCTTATTTTTGCTTAGAAAATGAGCAAACGTTTGATAAGTAGTGCCCAAACTTTTGGTATGCCTGCCCTTTCCAATGGCACTTTTAATATTATAAAACTGTCTTCCAGTCTGTTCTGTGCCCATAGATTTTGCCACTGACCTCTGGCATATTTCTGGGTTTTATCTACGGAATGAGCACAGAATAGAACCGAGCGCAGAACTGAAACGCGCTGCCGCGTTGGAAGCGTACAGTTCTTGTTTTCGCTTGATTTAAAGTGATTTTGCGCTCTCTGCCTAAGACCTAACTGCATGCCAAAATTTGCAGCAATGTGTTATTCTTTTTGTCAATTACTGTATTTGTACTACATTTACATTATTTAGCCAACGCCCTTATCCAGAGTGACTTACAATTGATACAATCTTACAATCCAAGCAATTATGGGTTAAGAGCCTTGCTCAAGGACCCAACAGTGGTAGCTTGGCAGAAGTGGGATTTGAACCCTTGACCTTCTGGTCCATAGTCCAGTACCTTACTCGTTACTATACCACAGTCTAGGTATACACAGTACTAGGTATACAGAGAAACTCACACTATTTATACCAAGTTTAACCAGAAAGACACCTACAATATTTAACTAAGTGTACATAGTAATTTTATTCTGTTTACTCTAAGTTTTAAAAAGCAGCACCATGGTACGTATGCTAACTATATACTGACTATAGTCAGATCATTTACCAGACGGATCAGTCCAAATAACCAGGCTGTGTGGTTAGCGTTAAGTCCACGTAGTACAAATGGACACACTTTTTTGTTTCAATGAAAAAATCCATGTTTATGTTGAGCACGATTAAAAAAGCCGCCCTTTGTTCTTCCCTCCTCCCTTTGTACTGTAAATGGAGCTACGCACTTCCGAATTGAGAGGGAAGTGGGCGGAGGCAATGTTAAATGTTGAAACGCAGGGACAGAAAGAGAGATAGACACCTCCGCCACCTGTGTTTGCTGGGAAAGGAGGGTGCCGGTTTCTCTGTTATTTACTTTTCACAGCGCTAAGTGGGATTCGTGGTTCTATATGTGTACATTTTTCAGGCAGCGTCACTGAGGTTGTCTTATTGTTATGGCCACTCTCAGAACATTGCGGAAACTATGTCAGCACGCCGCCCATCATGCGTGTAATCTTCATTTATCGGTGTCGAGGTAAATGCTCTTCTTTCCTACGATAAACTGCCTGACTACTAATAAAAACCATGCTTGTATGTTTGCATCAGCTAAGTTCCTAGAGCTTAGTCTGTCGTTTTGCTTACAGCTGCAGTTTACACTGACAGAAACGCTGTCATGTTGCGTGGTCCGTTAGCCGATTTCACCCCGAAACCTTAGAAACTACGATTAATTTGATTCAAATGTATAATGTATACAACTTTACAAATTAAAATACAAATACGTTACTAATACGCCATTGGTTGTTAACCCTAGTGTGTGTGATTAACCCCCAAAAGCTGTTGCTGCTGTTAAGCAAAAGCCGTCTTGCTGTTTGCCGGCCGGCTGAGCTGGTGTCAATTCTGCATGATGAAATCCTCCAAATGCTTGCACTACACCAGTAGCAGCACATGCGCACCATTCTCAAAAGTTCATGAAGGTCCTCGTTGCTAGCTGTTCTAATAAAGTCTCCAAGGAAGCGAGCAGAAAAGTCACAATACAATTTTCAGTCATTGTTGCCCATGACTGTGGTAATGTGTGTTAAATGTCACAGATAGCAAATAAATATGTCAGACGTTTTAAACAGAGGTGATTATAATAATTAGTGTCATCAACAAATAAATAAATGATCAAATACTGTATGAGTTCAATTTATGACGCAGTATAAATGCAAAACTGTCAATTTGACACCCTTTAAATTTCCCACTATTATATACGAACTAGTTTTGATTAATAAGTTACTACTACCAGTGATGATTAGGGATGCACCGATATTGAATTTCTTGGGCCGATACGATAACCGATTTTTGGCACATTATTGTGGCTGAAACTGATGTTGAAAACCGATAATTTAACCTTTCTGCATTTCAAATACAGTAAATCATTTTTGCACTAAAATAAAATAATAATAAACAATTAAAGAATAGAAAAAACAGTTAAATCAGACTTGACGATTACTGTAAACACAAGGTGCAGTTCACTCAAAGGGAAATGGTTTAATTCCATTTGCTTTTTTTAACCTTCCTTTTAAAAGGTAGGAAACTGTTTTTTTTAGTCTTGAATTGGTACAGGCAGCAACAAGAACAATTAGGTGTATAAGAAAGCTTATGACTGAGAAGCTCCAAGAAAGAATAGAACTGCATACAGAACTATACAGTCAGCATCATCAGATATTTTGCTTAATGAGTAACAGCAAAAAGAAAAATCAAAGAAATATTCATATGTAAATATATTATAAATATTGGTTATAATATCGGCTAACATTCGAATATCGGACCGATATCTGAAAAAGTCCATATATCGGCAAATAATATATCGGCTGTCGATATATCGTGCGTCACTAGTAATAATAATGATAATAATAATAGTACAGGTATGCACTGGACATATCCTTTTGCATAGCCTGTACCCTCATGGTTCGAAAAGGTCCTTATTATTAAGATAATCCATATATTGCTTTGCTAGAAACATTATCTGTTGTAGTACAGTAGATGTGATGACTTGTAACAGCCTCTGGTGCAGAAAGTTTTATAAACCCATGCGGGATAATCATGAGCAGACTGAATGCTGAGCAGCGTTTGACTGTTGTTGTTAAGCACTAAGATCGTGATGGGGGGGCTGAGCGAATTAGTAAAATGATTTTACCCATCTGAAATAGAAAAATAAAGCCAGTCGTGGACTGTGGTGGTCTAGCAGTTAATGTACTGGACTATGGATCAGAAGGTCTAGGGTTCTAATCCCACCTTTGTCAATGTGCCACTGTTTGGTCTGTGAGCAAGGTCCTTAGCCCACAACTGCTTGGGTTGTAAGTTACTCTCAATAAGGATGTCTTCTAAATGCTGTAAATGTTTAAAAAAATATTGAATAAACATAAGACACTGCTGTATGTTGGCTATTTAGTCATTATTTTATCATTTATCATTACATAATTTATCAAGGTTTTATTTTAAATGTTGTAACTTATACAAAACAGGGTTCAACCTTTACATTTTTCCAACTTGCCAGGTCAGGCAAGCAACCGGAAAGTTCACTGTCCTAAACCAAATTGGCCTGCAACACTTTAAATAAAAAGTTGGGATGAGGCAATTTAGAGCTAGCAATGAATTAAAAAGGTAATTTACCCTATGATGGCAGCATTAGTACATTAACGATTGTAGCGCAACATAAGCTGCCTTCAAGACGACATCTTTTCCAGGGAGGTCTGTGTATTTTTCAACAAGACAATGCAAAACGCTAAATCAGAAAAAGTTGGGACTGAAATATATAAATCCTTTCCAGTCTTTTTTTTTGAGGAATATTGTTTTTCAACATTTCAATAATTGTCTTACAGATTTGTTGATAAACTGGAGATCCTCTGTCCATCTTTGCCTCTCTAAAACTCAGCCTTTTGTGGATCCTGCCTTTGGACAAAACATTGATTAAAATCACCTGCTGACATGAACTGTTTGAAATCACATCATTATTTATTTATTTATTTATTTTTAAAAATTACTAGCTCTCAATTGCCCCGTCCCAATTTTTTTGGGAATGTGTTGCAAGCTTGAGATGCAGGAGTAGATGTTTATTAACAAATAAAATTAAGTTGACCAGAAAAGACATGACATATCTTGAGTTCATACTGTGTTCAGTAAAAGTCAAAGTAAATGTAAGAAACATTGCATATATTTTTATTTGCAATTTCCATTCAGTCCTGTAACTCTTTCAAATTTGGGGTTGTACAACTACATTCACGATAAAGCCATGAATTATCTTAATGTTATCATTTGCATTCTTGCAATAATGGATAGTCTTTGAATTTTATTTCTCTTTTAACCATGTGATATGGCGTTTGCGCTAGAGCTAGGCATAAAAGACTCTATAGCAGTGTTTCTCATTCCTGGTCCTGGCACCCCACGGCTCTGCATGTTTTAGTGTTTTCCTGATCTCAGCACACATGATCCGACTACTCAGCTCATTAATGAACCTATTATTGAGTTAAAGTGGGTGTGTTTAAACAGGAGAAGCACTAAATTGTGCAGAGCCATGGGGCGCCATGACCAGGATTGAGAAACACTGCTCTAGCATAAAACAGCATTTAAAGGAGTCTGAGAGCTTGGAGTTGATTGCTCCTCATTTATGATCTGCTAAAAGGCCTATCGCAGCTCATAAGCCAGAAAGTTACTTGAGCTTTTCTGAAGGTTGTAGGTGGTCCCTTAACTCTTTCTGCGGGCCCACCGTAGGTTCTATGCTGCACAAAAACACATAGTTCAGATGTAACTGAAGTTGTAGCTGCTTGTTTTGGATGCTAATACATAAACATTTAATTTGCATTGTTCAAAATCTACTGAAGTAAATCCGAATATTCAAGAAGACGTATTCTTACCATATACAAGTATACAGTAGAGTGAAAAATAGTTTATCTAGGATCATGGTGCAATACAATATAACTTGTAATATTTTTGGAATGGCACCAGCTCTTGGGTCTGGTCCAATCTGGCCCCCTTACAAGGTTACAAGGTTGGAGAATATAGAACAGGGCATTAGAGAACATTCCTCTTTATAAAAATCTCCCCAGACCATCTATTTATGGCAAACCCACTTTGATTGTTTGTCAACCAAAAGCTCAGTTTCCTATTAAGCTGACCACAGAGCAGAAAAGGCTTTTTTTCTGGTAAGCCTTCCAATCTAATTTGTGGATATGGAGGTGGTGTCAAATGGTACCTTTTCTTTGTACATCTCAAGACTGTTTTTTCAGTTATTTTCTTCTCTTACCATCCTCTTCACAATACAACCAAATGCAGCAATTAACATGAACAAATGGTCAGTAATAACTCAACAGGAAATATTCAGAAATTCCAAAAAATAAAGCTAAAAACATACATTAAAAGAGCATTATCAGCTCCATCCCCACCATACCCGGGCCACACCAGAGGGCAGTAACTCTCCCTCCTCCGGTCGGACTTTCTTGCTTAGACTAAAGATCCTAGAGTGACTCTGTGTATTGGACTATATAATGCCGATATGCATGTTTTTACATTATTTTAGTGGAACTATTACTATAAGACTTATTTGATTAGATAAATTAGTTTAATTCTTTGATTTATCATCTATGCCACCCAAAGATGTTAGGTCTCTTTTTGAGTCTAGGCTTGCTCAGTTTGGGATTGGCCATACATATTAGAAGATAATGTAAAATTGTAAAGTTGCTTTGAGACAATGCTCCATTGTAGTGCTATATAAATAAGTCTGACTTGACCTCACTTGACATTAGCCAGTAAATAGCCAAATTAACTGAACTGTCTGTAAAACTACTAGCAATCATCCTCCTCATGGTGTGTGTGGAGCAAAATAAATTTGGGCCTTCATTCAGACAAGTTTATCAGAGTGGAATACATTCATCTGTAGATATGAAAAAGGTCATTTACCAAAATGGATGTTGACCAGACATTACCATAGTCAGTCTTTTTATCCTACTGTCATGTATATATAATGGCATTATCACAAGAAAATTGCATGCAAATGATACATAAATGCATCAGAGATACCACGGAAACATGAGTGGAAGCTGTGTTTATACACATGCTACTGTTACTACTGGAAACTCTTACACATATGCTAGACATTTTGTAAGGTAATGGGTAATGTACTGTTACTGCACCCTTTACAATGGACCAGATACTTTTGTGTTTGACAGAAGCCAAAGATGCATTGATAGACAGTATTATGAACCACAAGGAATGTGAACCAGAAAGCTCCAGTATCCAGAATGCAATGTATACTGAGTTTATATAATACATTCGGAAAGTCTTCAGACCCTTTCACATTTTATGTTGCAGCCTTGTACATAGCTACTTTAAAGATCCTGAAGGAAATGAAGGTCCCAGTAGCATAATAATACAGCAACAATGGTACACATTATAGTACACAAAATTAAGATTCTACAGGACATAAACAAAAACTGAACAGAAATATATACATGCACTAGAACATCTGACAGCCACACAACAATCGAGGCCTATATAGATAGACACTAATTAAGTATACAATATACTTATGGTGAAAATCTACAGTACAATCATGAACGAATGGCTGTACAAAAAGATGCAATTTCAAATGTGCTAAAATACAAAAAAAAAATCAAGTTTTCCCCCAATCATTCTGCACTTAATACCTCATAATGAAAAAGTGAATACAGAATTGTAGACTTTTTTGCAAATTTATTGAAAAGGAAAAACTAAAATATTGCATTGACATAAGTATTCTGACATTTTACTCCGTACTCAGTTGAAGCACCTTTGTCAGTGATTACAGCCTCCAGTCTTCTTGGGTATGATGTCACAAGGTTTGCTCACCTGGATTTGGGGATTTTCTGCCGTTCTTCTATGCAGATCCTCTCAAGCTGTCTCAGGTTGGATTGGGACCGTCAGTGGACAGCCATTTTCAGGTCTCTCCATGTTCTATTGGGTTCAAGTCAAAGCTCTGACTGGGTCACTCTAGGACATTCACAGGGTTGTCCCTAAGCCATTGCTTTGTCTTGACTGTGTGTTTAAGGTCATTGTCTTGTTAGAAGGTGAACCTTCAGCCCAGTCCGTGGTCCAAAGTGCTCTGGATCAGGTTTTCATTAAGAATATCTTGACTATTGACATACATTTTCAGAGATTAAAGATAGCTTAATATTAAGACCTGGATATTTGAAGTTTGTAACTAATAAAATACCATCTGCAAATACCAATGTGTTGAAATAAACAATACGGCAAATAAACAATACGTGATGTGTTCCCCAGTGATGTTAATTGAGGGTGAAAATGAATTGTTAGTGATCTACGTTAAAATACAGAACATTTGTCACCCTTATCATATTGTGATCAAAAGAAATTTCTGTTACCTCCCATAAATGCTGGCAATCTACTCTGACAAAAGTCTTTCAACATTTCAACTGCTATAGAACAACTAACAAGGCACTTATTTGAATTGTTACACATAACCTTTAATGTCTAGTATACTTACTACTGCTTTTTAAGTAATCTTGTTGTCTGGTCTTTTGCCTAGTGGAGGATGGGTTCCCCATTTGAACCAGGTTCCTCTCAAGGTTCCCTAATTGATCTCAATGGTCCAATTGGTCTTAGTGAGTTTTTCCTTGTCATCATAAACTCTGGTTACACATTTGGCATCTAGGCTCAGCTTTTATAAGCTGATTGGAGACGATGTCTGTTCTAAAAAACTCAATAGGAGTAAATTGAATCTTTTTAGCATCTAATTTGGTATTTAATGATAGTACAGCACATGGCATTGCAGCATCCTTAGAAAACTGTACATGTTGTGACCTACGTGTTTTCTGTAGCGAGAAGAGACTGGATAATACAGTCCTGATGAGTGAGATTGTTCATTTATACATAATCCAAGGGGAACTCTTCTCTTCCTAAATTGGCTAAATCAATGACTTCTAAATTGCCTACATGTGTAACTTGCCAAAGGCATGTTTAGTTACGAATTAAATTAAGTTCCACTGCTTGAAATCCAGTTATCTCTTACAGTTAAAATGTGTTATAAATAATTTTTCTGGAAGACTTGTTGTATTATAGAGAAAAACTATAGGAGTGCCGTGTTTCTGGCCATGACTGTATGTGCAGAGCTTTTGTATGGTGGTGAAATCTTACTGTTAAGATAATAGGCATGAAGTTCAGGTCTTTAGTTGCACTGATTATTGTACTTTTACAATTAAACCAGGTCATTTACACATGGTTCACTATTGTGCTCTTAATAGAATAGAATCTTTGTTGTCATTATACCAAAGGTATAACGAAACTGTATGCAATCCTTGCACATTGCAAAAGAGAAAATATAATACAAGACAATTATAAAGAGTAAAATATATTGCACAGTTAAAACCTAGATAAGGTCCATAATATGAAATGTGTTGGCTCAGCAGTTATGGTACTGAACTATGGACCCAAAGTTCCAGGAATAATGCCCCAGTGCCTTTTATCAACTTCTTTGTGAGGTTGTATTAGTTTTAAGTCGCTCAGGATAAGAATTTCTGCTAAATGCTGTAAATGCTGTAAATATCTTTTGGAAAAAGATAACCTTTTAACCTTTGAATCTCCCTCAGATCAGAGGCTGTGGTAATCTCGGGTAGGAAACTGGCTTATCAGATCCACAATGAGGCACGCGCTGACGTGGAAGAGTGGGTTTCTGCTGGCAATCGACGACCTCATCTCAGTGTGGTGCTAGTGGGTAACAATCCAGCTAGCCATTCCTATGTACTTAACAAGACTCGAGCTGCAGCTGATGTTGGTAAGAAATTCTGATATAATTCTTATATTTTTACATAAGATATATTTAGAGCTATTTATTATTTATTTAGATATATTTATTTATTTTATAACAAATTCATGCTTCATGCTGTATTAGTGTGCAGGTGAGAGATGCTTCATTGGTTGATGTTTTTGACAGGCTTGATATCCAAACTTGGTTGTGGGTGATGTAGACAGTAACGTAAGGGTCAGTGAAGGGAGACTAGAGCCTTTTATAAAAGTTATTAAGAGTTGTTTTAAATTATTAAAACAGTCAAATATTATGTTAGATGACCAACCAACCTTTAATGCACCTCTTAAAACCTTTTAAAACTACTCCAATAATATTTACATAATAGTTTGCTAGATTCATTATAATTTTAGTTCTTTTGCATTACTGACCAAAGCAGCAATGGAGTTGCTTTTATTTATTTCACAATATACTAGCAAGTCCAAGTTTGTAATTTTTTTTTTCTTTAAGTTTATCAACCCCATAATTAGCAAGAACTGAATGAAGACTGAGGTGTAACCTCCTTTACAACAGATCTACTTTCCACGAATATTGTATTTAACTTCTTCTTTTTCTCTCAAATCGGAGCCAAACTTTTGAGTGTCCATCTTCTGCTAATGCTCTAAGTTTTAAGAGGTGCATCAAACCCACGTGATGACGTACAATCACATGACACACCAGTCCTGTTAGGTAGATGCCCAAATGTTCTGAATTGAACCAGGTTTTGGTACCCAACCCTATACCAGACTTACCCTTTTATTGGAATGCAACAATAAGTCGACATAATTGACAATTTATCAACAATTTGTTCACTCAGAATTTCAGTGTTGATACATCATTAATTTGTAATTGCAATGAATTACAGGAAATGCTGGGGGCAGTATTGCTTCCATTGTCTGCCATTAATGTATTCTGTACTAATGAAGAAGAACGTATTGAATGGTGGCACTGTTGCTACCTTTTTCGTGTCTTATGCCTGAATCATGCAGATCGATTGGCGCGGTAGCAAAAGCATGATGACGATGAGGCAAAAACGTGAGACCAATGTTTCACAAGTATGGGAGCATTTAAACGAAAATAAAACAACAAAATTTCACTGCAAAGCACAGCTCTCAGTTTTATAGCAGCAGATGCATGAACAGGAATGGTCTGGTTTTTAATTGTTGTTTTAGTTCATGATTATTTTAAGTACAGTCATGGTACTACAGTTAATAATTATGTTCTGGTTGTGTGTGCATGTGTAGGTATCACTAGTGAAACCATACTGAAGCCCTCTTCAGTCTCTGAGGAAGAGCTGCTGGAGCTGATTGACAAGCTGAACTCTGACCATAAAGTAGATGGTCTTCTTGTACAGCTGCCTCTGCCTGGTAGGATTATATATATTTTTGTCATTCTCTGATTGGCTATGTTTACCTGCGGAGGCTAGGGTTGCAAAGGGGTGGAACATTTCCAATAAATTTTCAGTAAATTAACTTTCCATGGGAACTTTAGTTCGGGAATTTTGGAAATATTAGTTCTTGGAAGCATTCTTGGTTACAGAAACCTGTTGAGGCAAAAAATATAGGTAGCTAGCCTTGGTAAGCTAACCTCTTGCTAGCCCGCTATCCTTGGTAAACTAGTCTCTTAAATGAAATTGCTAATTAAGCTTTTCTGATTTACCAGATAGCAAACAAGATTACACCTTGATTTAATAGTTGCTTAAATGTTTCAGTGCTGTTACTGTCAATAAAAATATGAACCTCGTCAAAACTTACCTGACTTTAGGTAATCCTTTGGTCCGAATGTGTGCTTTCAGTAGAGGAGAGTGTCAGGTTTCTAGAAATCATCTGGACATATGCTGTACATGTGATGGAGGAATGAACAGTGCATGCAGGGGGTGTGGTCTCAATAGCCCTTCAGTGTGTAATGTGCTATGGGATTGAGGAGCAACTTTGCTATTCAACTGTTTTGGTATCATGTCTAACTATTTTAGCCAAGATTATGCTTCAGTATATTTTTTACCAACTATTTGTAAGTTTCTCACCTTTAACTTTGAATATTCCCATTTGATATTCCCTTAATTTCCATTAATTCCCATAATTACCCATTAATTCCTGTTAATTCCCTTGGTAAATTTCCCCAAAATCTTTTTTTCAAATTCCCAGAATTTTGCAACCCCAGAAGAGGTTGTTGTCAGTATGAATTAAATTTAGAATTAATTGTTTAAATGCCCACCAAACTCAAATAAGATAGCAACCAGAAGGACATGAATCCCTGTCAGTTTGTAATGATGAGCTAGTGATGGTTTGGCATGTTACCCAAGTCTTCAGTTGCTGCTCTAAAGTAGGATTTTATCTAAAATTGGGTTCAACAAAATAAACTAAAAGCCATTCTTACATTTTTCTTCCAAATAACTATCAAATTGCTCTAAAGTAGCTAATTTCACACCAAAATGTTGAAATCTTTCTATCTCACTGATAATATTACAGTGCTTTCTTTGTCCACTTGGATGTAGTATATATTTTAAATAAATCTGAACATATTTTTGTGTTAATGTTTATTATGAACTTCTGTGTAACAGAAAACACCTTCATTGTATGGCATCAGCCTTTTATGGCAACATCCTCTGCTTTTCTGGAGGACGTCTTCATTCATTATACAAGTCATGTGTATATATACAATGCATTCGGAATGCATGAGAGTGTAGAGTCTTCTCATCAGACCAGAGAATCTTGTATCTCACAGTTTGAGAGTCCTTTAGGTGCTGTTCATGTGTCTTTTACTGGGGAGAGGCTCCTGTCTGGCCACTCTGCCTCTGCTATAAAGTTCTGATTGGTGGAGTGCTATATCTGTATGAAGAAATGAGAGAAACTGTCGTTTATGTGACAGTGGAACATATTTCATGTTGTATTTATGACGCAATCAGGTATTTTAGAAGAGAGCAGGGAACTGAGAAATGTGACAATTACTGGGAAGTTCACAAAAAGTACAATGAAGTACAAAAGTATGTGTACAATACAATGTTTCCAATAAGATTAATGCATATTTGTGGTGGTAAGCTGATGCTCCCTGTGGAGCTGTGGAGGGATAGTCAGAGAAACAAGAACTGTGTTTGCAATGCAGCACACCAGAGTTAAAAGTGCTCACTTCTCACAGCCTCATTGGCATTTTACAGTTTCTTTACACTTCTCTGTTCTCTGCACTGCTCTAAAATTGCTCATGTTGTAAATACAACAATAATAAAGGTAAGTGTATGTATTTATTCATACAGACGGCACGGTGGCTCGGTGGATCCTGGGTTTAATCCCAGGGTGGAACGGCCTGGGTTTATTCTGTGTGGAGTCTTCATGTCCTCCCTGTATCATTGTTTTGTCTGGAAGTTTGTCTACCGTAATCGTGACCCTAGTGGGAGCGTTGCTCAAGATGGCATCGCTGTTAGGTTTGTAGGTACACTCAAGCTTCTCCACCACAGCAAGCTACCCATCCCGGGATTTATTAGTTTTTTGCAATTTGGGGTTTGACCCACTTTTCTGCTCAGCAGTGTATATATGAGAAATATGAAGGGAAATGTACAAATGTTTAAATGCATTATTTACCTTTAAATTACAACTCCAATAACCTAATGACATTTTACTCTTTTCCTCACTTCCGCACAGAACATATTAATGAGCGCCGTATATGTAATGCAGTCTGTCCGGATAAAGATGTCGATGGCTTCCATGTGGTCAACGTTGGTCGTATGTGCTTAGACCAGTCCTCTATGTTACCCGCCACACCATGGGGTGTATGGGAGATCATAAAGCGCACAGGTAAAATTGCTTTACTTGTACATAAAGGTAATTATCATTTATATACAATATGAATTAACTTTTAATAATTGTTAATAGCATGTTCTCATGTAGCAAGTCAAGTCAGATTTATATATCTATATATATATATCTATATATATATATATATATATATATTGCGCTTTTTTCAATGGAGCTTTTTCTATAAGCAGCTTTACAATTTTAGATCTCCATCTCGGCATGTAGCTGACACCCTTATCAATAGAGACTTACAACTGATCCAATCTTAGCAATTACAGTGGTTACCAACCAAGCAATTGTGGTTTAAGGGTCTTGCTCAAGGACCCAACAGTGGCAGCTTGGCAGGGGTGGGATTTGAACCCTAACCCTTCTGGTCCATAGTCCAGTACCTCAACTGTTAGGCTACCACATAGATCATCTTCTAATATCTAAGGTCAATCCCAAATTGAGCAAGCCTAGGGCGAAAGTGGCAAGGGGAAACTTCCTAAACATTAGGATTCAGAAACCTTGGGAGGACCAAGACTCAAAAAGGGACCCATCCTCCTTGGTTGGCTTAGATTTTAAATAAAAATATTAACAGTTAAATAAAATATTGAATAAAGTAACGTAAAAATATAAGCATATCGCCATTATTAAGTCTAATACACAGTCAGCACAGTGACAAAATTCAATTTTCACCACCATGGACCATATATGTTCTCGACCACCCCGGAACTCTTCGAGTATGGTTCTCAAAGCATTTTGACATCTCGGTTCTCGATGTTTGCTCGGTACTCCGCACAGTTGCTTACAATTTAATGAGTCGAGCTGTGCAAATCGATTCGTAATTCACAGTTCACTACACAGTGAGTCAGTGATTCAGATTCACAATAGCCCTTGCTCGGTGCCGATCTCTGCTATGTTTATTGTGGTTTTGTTTATTTTTCACATCTACACCTTTTTTTTATGCTCAGCAGTTAGCATTAGCAGTTAGCACTCTTTCAATCCATAATGCTTATCATTTCTTGTACAGTGCGGATTTTCTTGGTATCTGGAACGGATTAATTAAATTAACATTTTTCCTTATGGGAGATAAGCCTTATATATATGGTTCTGCCATAACAATAAACATTTTTATTGGCTTTTCTGAAACATGCTGTGTGTCTCAAAAGATCTGGGCTTTATTTGGAATGATATGCGCTTATTTGGAGAGAAATTCAATAAATCTTTTCTGTCTAAATGCTAAAGAATTAATGCCTGTCTGCTCTCCTCGCTTTCTTAAGGCATTCCCACTCAAGGAAAAAACGTACTGGTAGCGGGTCGTTCTAAGAATGTGGGTATGCCTATTGCTATGCTTCTACACACAGACGGAAAACATGAAAGACCCGGAGGTAAGTCTGAGTTGTTGCAGTTTTAAAGTTGGTTTCTCAAAGAGCAAGTGCTACTTTTCCAAATAGCCATCATGCATATGCATAGTTGTTATAACAGTGCTCTGACACTACTTGAAGGGCTTAGGTTTTCATTTGAAATGTGACAGTATTATCATGTTTTGCTTGTTTGCAATGGTGTACTTCTGCTTCTCATACTTTAGGTGATGCCACAGTGACTATCTCACACCGTTACACACCTAAGGAGCAACTTCTCCAGCACACAAAAATTGCTGACATAATTGTTGCAGCAGCTGGTAACCAGCTTTCTTCTTTTTCTAGTATTTTGTAGGATTGTGCAGTCAAAAACTAAATATTTCACAATCAAACTTGTTTACAAAACATTAAACATTTTTGCAGCAACTAAATTGGCTTCAGCCATGAGCAAAATTTAATTTTATGGAAATTTACAGTCTTTTATTCATGATAAAGTGATCAGAAATATAGTCGATACCCTCACAATGTCATAACTTTTTAATCTATGTTAGTACTTTAATTCTTATTAGTCTAATTAATCAAACATTTTCTACATTTGCTGCAATTACAGTTTCAAAGATGTTTGAATTAAAGCTATGAAGTTTTTCAATGCGTTCATGGGATTTCAACCCCCAAATAAGCCATTTTTGCCAGTACACTATGCATCTTGCAGCAACGAAAAGACAATTTACTTGCTTTATTGAACAGAATATGTTTGAGCTGTGACAACAGAATTAAAATGGTTTCCCTAGTGAACGTTTTCAACCAATTCAACAAATAATTTTTTACCATTAGGACACTGGGGGCGGCGCTGTGGATTAGTGGGTAGTACTGTTGCCTTGCAACAGTGTCGATCTGGATCCTTTCTGTGTGGAGTTTGCATGTTCTCCCCATGTCCATGTGGGTTTACTCCAGGTACTAAAGACATGGGAAACGGTCTAAAGACATGCATTAGGTTAACTGATTAAGCTAAATTGGCCTGATCTGAGTATATACATGACTAGTCCTGATGTAACCTTCTGCGATGGATTGGCGTCCTGTCTAGGCCTATTCCTGTATTGCTCTCTGTGCCGCTGGCCCTCCTCCAACCCTTTACAGGATTAAGCGGACAAGGAAGTGAATGAATGAATGATTATGTATCCTTGTGTGTCTGTCGCTAAACAGCCATTGATGCTGATAGCGATTTTAAATGAATACAAATAAACGAACAAACACACAAACCATTAGGAAACTGGAGTACTGATTGCTGCAAATGATGCATTGCAGTCATATGTAAACAGTAGATTATAAAACTTCTTTTTCAGACTTTAATAGTTATTTGAAACCTTTGTAATGGTGTGGTAGGTAATAGTTAGATGCGTGACAGTTGCTCATAGACTTACTTAAATGGCACCCATTTCACAAGCAAATTCCTCTGATCCTGCTGTATAATGTCCTTTATTCAGGTATTCCCAACCTTATCACTGCGGATATGATAAAAGATGGAGCAGCTGTTATTGACGTAGGCATCAACAGAATACAGGACCCTTTGACTGGAAAGAACAGAATTGTTGGTGATGTGGACTTTGAAGGTAAAGATGGGAGGGTATGAAATATAATTCAACTGCACTCATTGACAAAAAAAATAAAGCACCCAGATGCTTTACGTCGCAGGCAGATATGGAAATGATATGTGCTTTCCTCACTGCTCTACATAAAGGCTCTCAGAGGCTACTTTTGTGTAGTGTACCTCTTGGTGAGAGATCGGTACCTGCTACACAGTCCTCTATGACACATTTTTGAAAAGCTGGGCCTGTAGATCCGCCACACTCATAGTTTGCTGAAGCTGGTGTCCGAGTTGTTCCCATAACGTTCGATTGACCAAGCAGGACAAGAAAGGGTTGCAATCTAGCTTAGGCATTCCTGGGAAACCCTTGCTAGGCTTGGGCGAGCATTATCCTGCTGAAAAATGCCAGATGGAAGCCGTGAGAGGTGACACATGTGGCCGCAGGATGTCCTATCATCCTAAACATACCGCTGAATTGTTAGTGTCTCTCATATCACTACTAGGGGTAACTGACTGTCGTATGCAGTCGCTCCCCATATCATCACACCAGCAGTTGGGGCAGTGTGTCACTCCACAACAAAGGCAAGATTGAAGGGCTCACCATGAGGCCTCCATACTTGAAACAAAAATCATTTTGACCCCACGGGATGAGATCTTGCGTGGGGCCCCAGATCGAGGGAGATTATCAAAACAAGAAAAAACAAAACATCTCAATCAGCCAGATAACGTCTCAAGCCATACTTCTACCCAGTGGACCTGCACGTTTATTGGGCAGTCAAAGATCTGCATAAGAACATGCTCTCCAGATGCCATTAATCAGTGGAATATACTTAAGAAGGTTTTAATTCTGTGACTTAGCCTCGCATGTAATTTTTCGAATGTGGTAAAGGGACTGTTTTAGATAAAAATCAACAAGCCTGGAATCAAATCAATTAAATGTACTACAATTACAATTGATTTAACAACCAAACAACCATACTTTCTGGCAATGATCATACCACATTCACTGTTCCATGTTAGTATGGTGAGGTATTTCTGTTCAGCGAGTGAATTAAAAAGATAATTTAACTGGTAGAGTGAATTGCAGTAATTTACACTAAAAACTGTTTGATACCAGAGTTGCCCAACACTAAATAGGTTACTCATTGTGTTGTCATTTGAGTACCAAAAGACTTGAGCTTTTCTTTCAAAGGACATATTAAACATAGTATAATGTGTGATAACCTCCTCATCCTTAGTTCAGGCTGTTTTCCTGACATTTGGACAAAGTGATGTTCATCTGCTGTAGCTCCACTCAAGCTGCTTCCGTCATCAGCTCCAGCCCCATCATACCCGGGCCACTTAATGTCAATGTGCATACTTCACATTTTATTCGAACTTTGACTCCATGACTTTAGTTTCGCTCTTAGATTTATCATCTACGCCGCCCAAGGAGGTTGGGTTCCTTTTTGAGTCTTGGTCCTCCCAAGGTTTCTTCCTCATAACACTTAGGGAGTTTTTCCTTGCCGCTGTCGCCCTAGGCTTGCTCAATTTGGGATTGGACGTAGTTATTAGGAGATAATCTAAACTTGTAAAGTTGCTTTGAGACAATGCTCCATTGTAAAAAGCACTATATAAATAAATCTGACTTGACTTGACTTGATTAAATCAATGTACTTAGAAAACAAATGTTCTGTAAGAAGTGGCGACAAACATACCGAGTTTTCTTTCAACAAGAGGAGTGAAACAGGGCTGCAGTCTGAATCCAACACTGTTGGATCTGACCTTCTGCTAGACAGCTGAAAATGGGCAGGAGGTTCACCTTCCAGCACACTGCCCAAAAAACCCCACACAAAACAGTGGCTTAAGGATAGATAAATGAATGTCCCTTAGTGGCCAACCCAGAGTCCTGACCTACAGTAAATCTGTGGATGGATTTGAGGAGAGCTGTTTATTGCCAGTCACCACGAAATTGACTAAACTCAGACAATTTTGCAAGGAATAATGGGCAACTATTACCCATTCTATGTGTGCAAAGCTGGTAGGGACATATCCAAACAGAATGATGGCTTTTTTTAAAGCAAACTGTGGCTCTATATAGTACTAAATCAGGGGGCTGATCACTTTTCCAACCTTGTTATTAATATCTTAGGATAGCCTGAATGACACCGAATGTCTGGTCATATTTAATGTACATTGCTGTTGTTTTCAATCTGTTTTGTAGGGGTACGAAAGAAGGCCAGCTACATCACTCCAGTCCCAGGAGGTGTTGGACCTATGACAGTGGCCATGCTAATGAAAAATACTATTAAGGCAGCAAAAAATGTCCTTTTGTCAACTCCAGAGCAGGTGCATATGGTAATATCCTCCTAAAAACTCACTCGCACTGTTTGTTGTGTTTCATTTTCCACATTACATACATTTTGATAGATGATGGTATTGCAATTGCATTTTAGCAATTCATATTTTTAATACTCCAGTGTGCATAATTCACAATAATTCTGTAATTCTCAATCAGTTAGATGATTTTCGTATACCACAGGGTTGATAATGTGGGTGTACCGTTGTGTGTTTATTTAAGTATTCTGAACCGTGCAAAATGTTTCTACAATATGCATGTCCTGAATGGCCACAGCCTTGCAAAGAGAGGTGTTGTTTTTTCCCTATAAAGACAATGAATGTAAGCCACAAAAGGCTTGGTAACCAAGTTAAGTTAGCTGTTACATACGACTGAATGCTAATTTTTGCAGTGATGTTTATCCAGGGGTCAAACATTTCACCTCCTATTTAGACAGTGTGCCTCATCTATGGATTTTTTTATTGTTTGTGCTTTTGCGATCTTGCTTTAAACCTATTTGTTGTTTATCATTTGCAGCAAGACAGTTATTAAATTAATTCAAATACAAGCATATTTATTTACTTTGAAAGTAAATGTACAGTTTCTCTGTTGTGGACAAAGGCTTATATCAGTATTAAGATCGAACTTTTAATGTAAATGACTGATGTCCTAATGACTGGGCAGTTCAGGTGGCCATGACCAATAAATGTCCCCAGTCATAAAAGACTTAAGGTCATTTACTTTATTGTATCCGAAGATAGGGGTGACTCATTGATATTCATTGACTCATTGACACTCACTGCTGTGGAGAAACAAGGAGGGCTATTGAGCCATTGCTTTGTTGAATCAGTGTTTGCTTAACAAAATAAGTGGACATGATGCACAACTAAAGCAAATCATTGTTTATAAGATGATGCCTTTGTAAATGCCCATTTAAATAAAATTTGAATGAAGTGCCATTGTTCCATTCTGTTTCTCAGTTTCATGCAAATGTTATAATATGTAAAAATACAAAAATGCAAAGCTCACTCTGTGTTGCACTGGCAACCGTGAAATGAAAACATTTTTGTGGGATGGGAGTACTGAGGATGCACTCCTTATGGAAACAAAGTCCGTTTAACTAATATGCATTTTTCACTCATATTTTTTCTAATTATACATCTTGTTCTTCAGTTGGTCCCCTAAATAATGAGAGACTGTAATCAATGTCAAATGCATGTGTCTGTGAATTTTAACGCAACATTAACTTTTTTGTTAATTTGGTCAGTGTCTGATTGTGTCATTTTGTAGGTTATAGAAGGAATTTTTGAACAATGTTTCACTGTGAAGTCATTAATGTTTACCATAGCAATACAAAACAAGTATAGGCCATGTGCATTAAATCTGTTTAGTTACTGTGTTTAGTTACAGAACAGCAGCCATAGCTTAGTAAAGAACAGGAAAAATCTGTTGATGGTGGCTATAAATGCATCGCCCTACATCACTAAAACCACATACAGTGTTATATATATATATATATATATATATATATATATATATATATATATATATATCCCTGGACAGCTTGTGTTGTTCATTATTCCTTATATAAATGGGTTATAAGCATTACTTAACTTTCCATTGGAGTCGATTCAATAATTTGCATGTTATTGGACAATTATTATTGTTCTACATCAGTGATTCTCAAACTGTGGTACGCACACCACTGGAGGTACTTGAAGCAGCATGAGGTGGCACCCAATGACCTCAGAAAATGTACTTAGGAATTATTTTAATTACCTAATATCTAAAATGTTCATGTGCAAATTACATATGTTTTAGACTATTCACAATTTTGTTTTTACAAAATTAATTTGTGTTTTGTGTTTAGAAAATACCACGTGGGCTACCCTGCCCCCCATAGTTCATTACATGTACATCATGCTAACTGCTTCCTAATATTCTAATTTTATGAGACATTGAGTATGCCTTTTGCGTTTTCTGAAACAATAGTTAAAAATAAACTGACTATTATATCATAGCTAAAGGTAGCAGATGCCAGGAGCAATGAGCCCAAAGTGGTAAATCAAACACACCTGTTGAATGCATTGATGACAAAGCTAATTCATCGCCTGCCCTTACAGCAGCAGGTGCTAATTTAGACACAGGCAACACGGCTAGTGTTAGCAAGCTCCACAAAGCACTTTGAGATGGTATAACGCAAGTTTATGTTTGGGATTCACCTGTAGTGGGACAGAGGAAGAACAAAGACCACAATGGTTTGTGTACTGTGAAAGTCTCACCAACGAGAGCATGAGACCAGCATCTAAGAAGACGTGAACACTTTTGAAGATTTTGAGCGCATTTGAAAAATAAACCTCTAGACTCGGCTAAATATACCTACTCTGTGTTTGTGTTTGTGTTTGTGTTTGTGTGTGTGTGTGTGTGTGTGTGTGTGTGTGTGTGTGTGTGTGTGTGTGTGTGTGTGTGATGAGACTTGGAGGTTTTGGTTTCATAATGGGTGGTACTTGGTCTAAATAATTTGAGAACCAGTGTCCTACATAATATCTGAGGATGGGAAATAACTGCTATAGTACAGTAGATGGGGCACGATGAGGACAGAGAGGATGATTTTGAGAAGACGATGACAATGAGTTTGAGAAGATGTTGCACAGATGTCTGCTACAGACGCATCTCTACACAGGACCTAGGATGAAGTTGTGATTGCATTCCATTTGACACCAACAACGATTTGCAATGGCGAACTAGCAGCTACAAGCCACTGGGGTGAATGGTGTTTACAAAGAGCTATTCTCCAAGGTGGATAGAAGAAATATCTCATGACATTGTCACGACAATGGGTAAAGTGTGCCAAGTGGCCACCCTCTAAACAATTCAATCATCTCTTTTTCAATCAAAAAGAACATTGGAAAAAAAATTTTTTTCCCTCCATCCACTGTGGCTGTGGTCAGTGCATACATCACAGAGAACCGAATCGTGAACTAATTCTGTATTGGACTCAGACCTGCCGGATCCAGAGTCTGATCCAGATCAGAGTCGCTTGCTATCTGGGAAGATGCTTGTTTGTTTTCAGAACTAATGAATTCAAACCATAACTGAAATGGTGAAAAAAGTAATGTTATAAGAAGGATTTACAGTTAACAATCTTATAAATTATATATTTACTATCTATGGAAGACAGATCTTATATACTTCTCCATGTAAAATTAACGTTTTGTCTGTCTTGTTTGTCCCTGTAAACCTTGCAGAACATCTCGGGTCAAAATCGGTCCTTGAAAACTGAATTTTCCCTGAGGGAATGAAGCTCTAGACTCACTTTGCTTCTGCTTTTCCTACACGTCTCATGGTACGACATCGTTGTAAACGAATAATATAATTGGTTTGTTTGACTGAATGCGCGAATGGATAAGACCATTTTTGCATGTAGAAGGATCGCCTCTGTCTTGCTGTCCTCCCAACCTGCAATGGCTTCCCCTCAGTTTGGGATCCACTGCTCTAGCCAATGGACTGGTTAAAAAACGGAACGTGCAAGCTCAGCGCCAGTACTGGTGTATTCCAATACACCTACTGGGACTGTGGTAGCCTAGTGATTAAAGTACTGGACTATAGACCAGAAAGTCCAAGGTTCAAATCCCACCTCTGTCAAGCTGCCATTGTTTGCTCCTTGAGTAAGACCCTTAACTTACAATTGCTTGGATTGGAAGATTGTTTCAATTGGAAGTCGCTCTGGATAAGGGTGTCTGCTAAATGCTGTAAATGTAAGTAACACTAATATTTGTGGGATACTATTATTTTGTCCCAATGCTGCGATCTGCCCCATCAGAAATAATGGAATGACATACCTCTAGATGATTAGTGTACTGAC